>PITB01001986.1:22913-168219 GCA_004024585.1 Paradoxurus hermaphroditus
CCCCCCCCCCCCCCCCCCCCCCCCCCCCCCCCCCCCCGCCATCTCCCAGGCAGGCACATGGAAAGGCTAATGATGTCCCAACAAACTGTGATCAGGACGTTCTTGTTCTAAACAGGGAGCCACTTCCCAAGTATGGGAGAGATGCTCAATTAACCACACTGACAAATTAGGGAAACGTCAGAAGGATTTTTCCCTTCCAGAGCAGAGGAGTGAAGTAACTTGTCTGCAGGACAACGAAGGATCAGGGGCCTGAGAAGGACGGCCCTGCCCCCTCTCCTGGGGCTTACTCAAGCTCAAGGTGTAAAAGGACACTGTTGGCCCCACCTGGAGGAAAGGACCCCTTTATACTCCCAACAGTCATCATCTCTCCAAAGCTCCAACCCACATTAATAATGAGACATTAAAACGTGTTCTCGGATAAGGTACCAGCCTACTGATTGAACTCAGACCCCAACGGGTCCCTGACTTTTGGCGAATGTGCAGCAACCACAGCTCAGAACCCACCGAGCCCTGGCCTGTGAAACCATCAAAAGGCCAGGCTCTCGCAGGCAGACAGGGTGGACTGACCCCTTCCCATCCCTCCCCCTCCAGTTGCTACAACAGCCCCATGGTTGCTGGCCACACCACCACCGGAGCCATATGTGGAAAGAGGTTTGTTTTGTTTTGTTTTAATTTTTTTAATGTTTATTTTTGAGAGAGAGAGAGAGAAAGAGAGAGAGAGAGCGAGCATGAGTGGGGGAGGGGCACAGACAGAAAGGGAGACAGAATCCGAAACAGGCTCCAGGCTCTGAGCCCTCAGCACAGAGCCCAATGCAGGGCCTGAACTCGGGAATGGTGAGATCATGACCTGAGCTGAAGTCAGACACTTAACTGACTGAGCCACCCAGGCGCCCCGGAAAGATGTTTTTAAAACATGGTACTGCCCTGCTCTAGAAACCTCCCAGCTCCTCGGGGGCACCTGGGTGGCTCAGTCGGTTAAGCATCTAACTCTTGATTTCGGCTCAGGTCACTATCTAGCGATTTGTGAGTTCAAGCCCCACATGAGGCTTCACACTGACAGTGTGGAGCCTGCTTGGGATTCTCCTCTCTTCCTCTCTCTCTCTGCCCCTCCCTCCCCTGCTCACACTCTCTCACTCTCTCTCAAAATAAATAAACTTAAAAAAAAAAAAGTTAAAAAAACCCTCCCAGCTCCCTATAAAGTCCTTCATGATTCAGCCCACACACACCTTCCTAAGATAGAAGCTGTTGGGACAGAGGTTTCCCAATAACCAATTTCTACTTCTTCCTTCCGGTACTGTAATTCCCAAGGTGTGGCTGGGCACATGGCTCCCTGGCTAAAAACTACATTTCCCATGTCTCCTTGCAGTAAGGTATGTCTCCATGCCTGGTTATCGGGATGTGCTCAGAGCGTCCAAGCCACGCCTTCTCCAGCTGTGGAATGCAGAGACTGGGGCTGGTGCTGAAACCACCTTCAACCACACAAGTAAAGGCAATACCAGAGCAACCGGGGATGCCCGTGACCACGTGGTAGGGTCCAACCTTCCCCTGGGACTCATACGAGGAAAAGAAATAAATGTCTACCTGGTGGAAGCCACTATTACCTAAGTCTCTGTGAAAACAGCCCTTCTTATCAAGTGCAGTCTCTGCTCTTTTCTCTAATACCTCTTCAGTTAAGCCACATCAACATCTCGCCATTTGCTAAACATTTTTTTTTTTTACAAATCTTGGTTTTTACACCAGCTGTCCTAGCTGCTTAGAATGCCCTTCACTGCCCGGCAAACTCCATCTCAAAATGCCACTCAAATGTCACCTTGTATTTCAAGCTTTCCTTGACTTCTGTCCTGTGGCTATATATGCCATACATCGACGGTTTCACTACGATGTTATGAGTGCTTTCTGCAATCCCTTCTTCACCGGCTGTAAGCCCCTCAGGAGAAAGAACTGACCTGGCCACCTCTGCAGCCAGCTGGGCAATGGCAATGCTCAGTGAGTGCTGCGTGAATAATGGGGACGAAGGCAAGGATGAATCACCAACAAAGAGCAGGCCTAGTCTGTCAGCCCTACGTCTGAGGGATGGACCAACTTCCAGCCTTCAGCACAGGGGAGGTGGAGTCGACTATGCCAAGTGCTGTCAGGCCCCTCCTGGCATCCCCCTAGGTTTTCGTTCAGCACGGAGGTAAGTGTCACTGGGAAGTGAGCGTCCCCTCCATCACGCGGCAAACGCAGATTCGATCCAATGCCTCCTATTCCTACAGCAACACTTTGGGAGCAAAACGCAACAGAGCTCTTCACCTGTTCAGAGGCAGAACCCCTCACAGGCTTTCTCCAAGGTTTACAGTGGGTCTTCCCACCAGAGGATAGGGGTACACTTAGGGCTGTCTGGGAGGGGAGTCACCGGGTTGGAGCCTGCCAGGCATCCAGAAGTTCCGGGGCTAACAGTGCAGCTGTGTCCACAGGCTAGAAGGAGGCCCCTCTGAGACACAGGAGGCACGCCGGCTTCGTGGAACTTGCCGGGCGCCCGAGGTTATGCCTGCATTTTCCGGCAGAGGCGGCCGCTCTAAATTAGAGTCTGACATTTAAAAACCAGGGAGTCTCATGTAGAGATACAGACCCCTGGCCTCTCAGGGGAAATCGACACATCCAGGACCATGCGGTTACAAGCTCTGAGTGGCGGGCACCCCCAGATAGGGTGCGGGCGGCTCCGTGCGGGTCTCTGGGGCCTCCTGTCTGTGCGCCAGAGCCGGAGGGCTCTGGGCCCAGGAGAGCAGAAAACTGCACAGATGCGGGGGAGAAGCGTCCTAAACACTCACCCGGGCTCCGGGAGACCCTGGAGCCACAGCAGGGGTGGGGTAGAAAGAACAAAAGGAGAGAGGGAACAGTGCGGATAAAGAGAAAAGCTTTCAGAAAAGAAACTGGCAAGATAGGGGGAGGGGAGGGGCCAGGGGAAAGTCAGGGAAGAGACGGAGCGAGCGTGAGGCACGCCAGCAGCAAGACTGCCACCTGCCGGAAGGTGCGTGAGGCCCAGGTACAGCAGGAGTACCACGCTGTTCCAAGAGCGTGGAGGAGGGGACCCCGGGCCTGGCTGTGTCCCCCATTTCTCCCTGTCACCCCGGCAAGTCCCGTCTTCCTTCGTCTGGAGCTCCGTTTCTGCGTCCCTAGGACGAAGGCGTGACCGTGCAGAAGAGCTCGCTTCCTGCTCGCCCGTGCGTGAGCAGCCAGACCAAGGGCTGCGTGCGGAAGGCTCCAGCCAGGACGTGCCTGTGGCCCTGGATGTGCTGACTCCTCGTCTGCATTTTTACAGGAGAGCTCTTCTTTTTTAAATGTAGGACACTCACTCAGAATTCTGGAAACACTGGGGGCACCTGGGTGGCTCCATCGGTTAAGCATCTGACTTCAGCTCAGGTCATGATCTCACGGTTCTTGAGATCAAGCCCCACATCAGGCGAGCTCCTACTCTCTCTCTCTCTCTCTCTCTCTCTCTCTCTCTCTCTCTCTCTGTCTCCCTCCCCACCCCTTCCCCTGCCCCTCATGGGATTCTCTTTCTCTCTCTCTCTCTTTCTCTCTCTGCCCCCTTGCTCACTTGCGCCCTCTAGCTCAAAAAAAAATTTTTTTAAACACCTGAGGGCGAAATTAAGCATGTGTGTGTACCTCCTGGTTGTGCTCTGGGATTTCCCATGGTGTCTCACGCTAGGCCTTGAGAGAATGTTCTAGACTATATTAAAAGTGGCAATTGAAAAAAAGTAAAGGAACCTTAACTCACAAAATAACTGGCCCTATTCTAAACCCATCCGCTTTCTATTTTTTCCTCCCCGCCCCAACTCCATTCCATCTCTTTACCGAGTTTCTGCTTGGCCACAAGGACAGTGGCTGAACAGCATGACCCCAGGTCTGTGCCTGAGGAAGCAGTGGGGAGGAAGTAAGCCTCTCCCCACCCACTCAGCTTGGCAGTGATGGCAAACGCGCAGCAATGCTTTCAAGACAGCCTGAGGCAAACCCCTCTCCTACTCGGCCACTTGCAAACCACGTGTACAGACCGGGAAACAATTCATTTTTCTTGGAATCATTAAGATGAAGGGATGCGGACTCAAAGACTTACAGACAAGCATACTGGTGCCATAGACGCACGTGATACATGTGTAACTGGTGTCTTTCTGGAAAATCCCTCTCTGTTATAGGGTCACAGGGTTGAGAGCCTTACCTACGCATCTCCAGGGAACTGTGTGACTAGTTACCACCTACACCACAAAAGTTGTGATTTCACAGCCTACCAAGGGACCATGGGAGTTAAAAACCACTGGTTCAACCACCTCGTCTCACGGAAGACAAGACTGTACTCAGAGAGGCCGAGCGTCACTGAGCAATCGGCAACGGACCTGAGACTCGTGCGCGGCCCGCCTCGTGAGAGGCCTCAGAAAGCGACAGGGCCATCTTGGATGCGGATCTGGCCCCTACGGTTTACACAGCACCCTGCCTGGTAAACGGTAAGCGCCTGTAAACATGACGCAAAGCGTGCGTACCTAGGCCTGAACGTCGGCTACCCTCACGAACCAGCAGGCAGGGCGACGATGAAGGACACATCTTCCAAACGAAGAAACCCAAGTCTCGGAGATGACGTGAGGAGCCCGAGCGACTCCGCCAGTAAGGGGCTGAGCTGGACCCCGCACCCCGGCCCACTTCCTCCCGACCCCAACCCACGCACGGTTCGTGCCCAGTCTGGGGGTCCTGGGGAAGAGCGTCTAGGGAAGGCAGCTGCAAGTAAACCTTCCCTTCCTTCACCGACCTGTGCGGGGGAACCCTCCCGAGAACCGCACACCCGAGAACCGTACGTGGGGGTGACGGCGCCCACAGGCGCAGGCTTCTCTACGACGCGGTCCTCAGACGGCTCCCGGGGTTCCACCCCGGACCTTCTGTACCGGGCACCGGCTTTTACGGCAAGTACCTCCAAGGGGCTCTTGCACACCAACGTTGGCGAGTTGACACTTAGCCTTCTGGTGGTTTTCGTTAACTAAATCTGCTTTCTTTAAAAACGACACCAATAAGGCAGGTGGCTCGACTCGCAAACAGAACACAAGGGCAAGGAGGCTTGTCTGCGGGCTCTGTCCTTCCCACACCTTCTGACCCCTCATGAGAAAGGGTGTGGGCCCCAGGGAGCCCGTCCTCATCCACCTCTCCCCCTTATACAGGAAAAGGTAGGGGAGGTCTCACAGCTAAGCGGTGGGGGGACCAGACACAAGGCCCTCCTGTCCCCACGCAGCGCCTCAGCTCACATTCTAGCCCCAAAGAGACAGGCACAAGCCTTCTTTCACTTCCTCTTCCGCGTCGCCCCACTAAGGGCCAGTTCCCTCGCCGTGCAGAGCGGAGGCGGTCTCCAGGACAGGCAGGGCCACCCAGAGAAACCCACACAGAAAGAGAAAGAAAAGGCCAACGAAACTACAGAAAGAAAAACCCACACTGGGGAGCTCTTAGCTTTGGCTGTGACCTGAAGTGCCACCAGAAGCGACTCTTTCTAAGAAAAAGGATCGACAATTACACGGGGTCAGTTCCACGTAGACTAGGTGTCGGGTTCCGAGCTCTCACGTAATCACACGTGACCACCAGCTCAGATACCTACCGGGGCAGGAACACTGCGGCAGAGACGGCCAACCCACCCGATGGCCACGTCCAACACAGGCAGGGTCTCTGACGGGACGCTCAAGTGCAATCGTGTGCAGCTGACCCGGCATTGTCCAGTTAGACACGCCAGGTTGTGGTGCAACAAGAGAGGGCAGGAGGCAGGGCAAAGTCAAGGAAGGAGCCTAATGGCAAGACCAAATCCAGTTTTTCAGAAATAGTGCCTCCAACGGGCTTTGTATAGAAATCTACAAAAGCAGACAATAGTACATTACAGGTTGGACTGATTCTAATAGTAAGACAGACAGCTTGAACTGCCCAGATATTTTAAAAGGAAAAACTGATGTGCACAAATTCAGCCCAAAGTTAAACCTGCACGAAAAATAGGAAGCATTACTACCCGTTAGAATATGTTTTAGGGGTGCCTGAGCGGCTCAGTTGGTTAAGCGTCCAACTTCGGCTCAGGTCATGATCTCACAGTCCGTGGGTATGAGCCCCGTGTTGGGCTCTGTGCTGACAGCAAGAAGCCTGCTTGGGATTCTTTCTCTCTCTGCCCCTCCCCCACTTGAGCGTGCACACGTGCACTCTCTCTCTCTCTCAAATAAGTCAATCAATTTTAAAATAAAAAAAAAGAGAGAGGTGCCTGGGTGGCTCAGTCGGTTAAGCAACTGACTCTTGGTTTCAGCACAGGTCACGATCTCATAGTTTCATGGGTTCAAGCCCCACGTCAGGCTCTGCGCCGGAGGAGAGATTCTCTCTCTCTCTCTCCCCTCCTCTCTCTGCCCCTCCCCACTGCACTATGTCTCTCTCAAAATAAATAAACTTAAAAAAAAAAGATTTTGTTTTAGTGAGAGACAAATAGGAAAAAAAACTTTGGTTTTTCAATTTTCTGGATCATTTCTCTTAAAAGTATACATTTTATAATTATTAAATTATCGGGGGGGGAGAATTTTACATGGAAACCGCCAGCGTCAGTGTGATTGTAATTAAAGCGCTTGCAGCGGAATTCGTGTTCAGACAGACGGAGCTGGTGTAAATTGGAACAACACTCGCAGGAAGCAGTTCGACAGCATGCTTGGAGAACCAGAAATTGGTGATAACTCTTAAACCAGCACTCTCACATACCGGATTAAATCTAAGAAAGGAATCCAAAAAATCTAAAGTGCAAAATATATGAGCATGTTTACAGTGCATGGGACAAAAACATACATAGCCGGGTTCCTCAGAAATGTTAAACACAGAAGTACCTTATGATGCAAGTGTTCCAAATCTGGGTACATATCTGGAAGCAGCTGCAGGGACCTCAACGCCGATTTATGCATCCTTGCTCCTAAGAGCATTATGCACAAGCAGCGGGAAGGTAGAAGCGACCAAGCGGCCATCGATCAATGAACGGATACCAAGCTGTGGTCTGTTCACACGGCGGAGTATCACTCAGCCTTAGAGAGGAAGGAAACCCTCACACGGGCTACAACATGGACGAGCCCTAAGGACACTATGCAAAGTGAGATCAGTCAGTCAGAAAAGGACAGACACTGTCTGTGTCCTCTTCCAGGAGGTCCCAGAGCAGCAGATTCATGGAGACGGAAGGCAGAATGGTGGTCGCCCGAGGCTGGAGGGATGGGGGAAACCAGGGTTAGTGTTTAAAGGGCAGAGTTTCAGACGGGGATAAGGAAAAAGTTCTGGAAACGGATGAAGGTGATACTTACTCAACAGTGTGAGTGTACTTAGTGCTACAGAATGGTACGCTTAAAAATGGCTAAAATGGGGGCGCCTGGGTGGCTCAGTTGGTTGAGCGGCCGACTTCGGCTCAGGTCAGATCTCACCGTCTGTGAGTTCGAGCCCCGCGTCGGGCTCTGTGTTGGCGGCTCAGAGCCTGGAGCCTGCTTCAGATTCTCTATCTCCCTCTCTCTCTGCCCTTCTCCTGCTCACGCTCTGTCTCTATGTCTCTCAAAAATAAATAAACGTTTAAAAAAATTTTTTAAAAAATGGCTAAAATGGTAAATTTTGTGTTACGTATATTTTACCCCTATTTTTTTAAAGAAATAAAAGACGGCTACTGCATTAGGGATTTTCTTCTCTCTCTCAGACTGGGGACTTGGACACCTCAGGCGCAAGAGAAGACGCCCAGGGAAGAGAAGTTTAAGAGCACCGGAGGGAGCCGAGCACGCCGTCAGGAGGCGGCTAACGCCAGGGAAGGGCGCACAGGAGGCGGAAGGGCTGGGCCGAGTACAGAGGCCCATTCGTCTCGGCTGGCCCCAAACAGCCCCGGTTCACGCCTGTTGTTCCAGTGTAAGTATTAGAGTCACCCTCTGTCATACGCAAGGTGTCCCTTCTAGCAAACAGGTTGGCGGGTCCTTAATAAGCTAAACACAGATTCACCATGTGACCCTGTATTTCCACTCCTGGGTTTGTAGCCAAAAGGACTGCAGGTGGGTATCCAAACTAAACCTTGTATACAAATGTTCACGGCAACACTCTTCCTAGCGCTCAAAAGGTGGAAAATTAGCACTCCAAAGGTGGAAACAATCCCATGTTGATCAATGCATAAACTGATAAGGAAATTGTGCTATCTCCATACGATGCAATGTTCCTCAGCCATAAAAAGGAACGAAGTGCAGGGGCGCCTGGGTGGCTCAGTCGGTTAAGCGTCCAACTTCAGCTCAGGTTAAGATCTCATGGTTGTGGGTTCGAGCCCTGCATCGGGCTCTGTGCTGCCAGCTCAGAGTCTGGAGCCTGCTTCGGATTCTGTGTCTCCCTCTGCCCTCCCCCGCTTGCACGTGCTCTCTTAAAAATAAAGAAGCATTAAAAACAAAAAAGGAATGAAGCGCTGACACATGCCACTATGTGAATGGACACTGAAAATATCATGCCAAGTGAAAGAAGCCACTCACGAAAGTCCGCATATTATATGATTCCACTTATGTGAAATATCCAGAATTACATAAATCTGTAAAGACCGAAAGCATATCAGATTGGTAGTTGCCAGATAAGAGGAGGGAGGAACAGAAGTGAGTGTTAATGGGTAGGAAGTTCCCTTTCAGGGGCGATGAAATGTGCCGGAAATAGATGGTGCCTATCCCCATCGGAATACACCAAATGCCACTGAACTACACACTTCGAAAATGGCTAAATGGGAAACATTATGTGTATTTTAATACAATTTTAAAAACCTAATAACGAAAACGTCCCGGCTGAAAAACCACAACGCAATACCACTACACGCTCACTAGAACGGCTGTAATGAAAAAGGCGACGGCATGCGTCAGAGAGGACGGGTAGAGGCCGAAGCCTCAGGCACTGAAGATGGGAAGGAGCGGTGGTACGGCCGGGCAGCTCTGTAAATCTACGAAATCTCGCTAAACTGTAGGTTACAACTGGGAACTTTTATGGTTATGTAAACTATAGCTCGACAAAGCTGTTATAAATTGTCCTTGCTTGGAAAAAGTCAAACACTCACTATTTGCAAGCGACACGATGCTCCATATAGAAAACCCAAAGACTACACCCCAAAATTGCTAGACTACATGAATTCAGCAAAGTCGTGGGATATAAAATCACTGTACAGAAATCTGTTGCAGTTCTATCCATCAGTAACAAAGCAGCAGAAAAAGAAATCAAGGAATCGATCCCGTTTACAATTACACCCAAAATCATAGGATATCAAGGAATACACCTCACCGAAGAGGTAAAAGATCTGTACCCTGAAAACTAGAGAACACCTATGAACGACATCAAGGAGGACACAGAGAAAATGGAAAAAATCCCATGCTCACGGATTTAAAGAGCATTGTTAAAATGTCTATACTACCCAAAGCAATCTACACATTTCCTGCAATCTCTATCAAAATACCACCAGCATTTTTCACAGAGCTAGAAGAAACAATCCTAAAATTTGTATGGAACCACAAAAGACCACCAATAGTCCAACCAATCCTGAAAAAGCAAAGTGGGAGACATCACAATTCCGGACTTGAAGCTGTATTACAAGGCTGTAATCATGAAGACAATAAGGTACTGGCAGAAGAACAGACACACAGATCAATGGAACAGAATAGAAAACCCAGAAATGGGGCCACAACGATATGGTCAACTCATCTTCAACAAAGCGGGAAAGAATATCCAACGGAAAAATGACGGTCTCTTCAACGAAGTGTGTTGGGAAAACTGGATGGCAACATGCAGAAGAATGAAGCTGGACCACTTTCTGACACCAGACACAAAAACAAATTTAAAATGGATGAAAGACCGAAATGTGAGACAGGAAACCATCAAAATGCTCAAGGACAAAACAAGCAGCAACCTCTCTGACCTCGGCCAGAGCAACTTCTTATTAGACATGTCTCCGGAGGCAAGGGAAACAAAAGCAAAAATGAACTAATGGGACCTCGTCAAGATAAAAGGCTTCCGCACTGCAAAGGAAACAGTCAACAAAAGTAAAAGGCAGCCTAAGGAATGGGAGAAGATATTTGCAAATGACATATCAGTTAAATGATTAGTATCCAAAATCTATAAAGAACTTAGACAACTCAACACCCAAAAAACACAAATAGTCCAGTGAAGAAATGGGCAGAAGATATGAATAGACACTTCTCCAAAGAAGACGTCCAGATGGCTAACAGACACGTGAAAAGATGCTCAACATCATTCAGCATCAGGGAAACACAAATCAAAACCATCATAAGACAACACCTCGCACTGGTCAGAGTGGCTAAAATTAACAACGCAAGACACAACAGATGTTGGTGAGGATGCAGAGAAAGGAGGGACCTCTTGAACTGTTGGTGGGAATGCAAACTGGTACATCCACTCCGGAAAACAGTATGGACGTTCCTCAAAAAGTTAAAAATGGAGCTACCCTAAGACCCAGCAACTGCATTACTAAGTATTTACCCAAAGGATACAAAAATACAGATTCTGAGAGGTACATGTACCCTGATGTTTACAGCATCATTATTGACAATCGTCAAAGTGTGGAAACAGCCCAAGAGTCCATTGGCTGATGAATGGATAAAGATATAGTGTGTGTACACACACACACACACACACACACACACACACACACACACACACACACAAATAATACTCAGCCATCAAAAAGAACGAAATTTCACCATTTGCAATGACATAGGTGGAGCTAGGGTGTATTATGCGAAGTGAAATAAGAGAAAAATAATCAGAGAAAGACAAATACCATATGATTTCAGTCCTATGTAGAATTTAAGAAACAAAACAGATGAACATATGGGAAGAGGGGGAAAGAGGGGGAAAGAGGGGAAGAGAAAACATGAGACTGTTAATGACAGAGAACAAACTGAGGGTGATGGAGGGAGGGAGGTAAGGGTTGGGCTAGATGGGTGATGGGTACTAAGGAGGGCACTTGTGATGAGCACTGAGTGTTGTATGTATGTGATGAATCACTGAACTCTTCTCCTGAAAACAACACTACACTACATGTTACCTAACTAGAATTTAAATAAAAATTTGAAAAAAAAATTGTCCTTGCTTGAACAATGACGACGGTTGCTTGGACCAATTATTCAGGAGATCTGAAATTAAAACAATAAAAGCTTGGGGTGCCTGGGTGGCTCAGTCAATTAAGTATTCAACTCTTGGCTTCGGCTCAGGTCATGACCTCACGGTTTATGGGTTCGAGCCCCCCATCAGGCTCTGTGCTGACAGTGTGGAGCCTGCTTGGGATTCTCTCCCCTCCCCACCCCTTCTTTCTGCTCTTCCCCTGCTTGTTCTCTATCCCTGTCTCTTTTAAAATAAATAAACATTAAAAAAAAAAACAAAAAACAATGAGGGGCGCCTGGGTGGCTCAGTCGGTTAAACGTCCGGCTTCGGCTCAGGTCATGATCTCACAGTTCGTGGGTTTGGGCCCTGCATCAGGCTCTGTGCTGACAGCTCAGGGACTGGAGCCTGCTTCAGATTCTGTGTCTCCTTCTCTCTCTGACCTGCTTTGTGTTCGCTCTCTCTCTGCTCTCAAAAACTGAATGTTAAAATTTTTTTTTTTTTAAAAACCAAAGGTTATCAAATACAAATGGAAGTCGTTACATACCTGTGAATTATTTCTGCACATTTCTATATGTTAACAGTCACATCTTCAATACACTTTTTAAAAAGATGTTTATTGCAAAAAAAGAAACAAAACAGACCTAGTGGTTGCCACAGAGGCAGTGGGTGCAGGGATGGACAAAATAAATAAAGGCGATTAAGAGTACGCTTATCCTGGTGAGCACTGAGAATCATATAGAATTATTTGTTTGTTTTCGATGGGGGGGCACAAGTGAGTGAGGGGCAGAGAGAGAGAAAATCCCAGGAGGGAAAAAGAGACAGAGACAGAGACAAACAAGGCTCACGCTCACTTGATGTGGGACTCGAGCTCATGAACGGTGAGACCATGACCTGAGCCGGTCAGATGCTGACCGACTGAGCCACGCGGGCACCCTAGAATTGAATCATTACACTGTACACCTGAAACTAATATAACCCTGTAAGTTAATTATCCTTGAATTAATACTTTCTTAATTTAAAAAAAAAAAAAAAGGTCACTGCGTTGCCAAACGCAACCTGCGTGTCTAGCAGCATTTCGGTAAATCATACCAAAATAATGGAGTATTATAAAGCCATGAATGACAATTATTTGTTCATTCGTTTCTAGGAAAGGGTCATCGGGGCGGGAACTGGAATGAAGACCTAGGGGAACAGCGTCCCAGGCGCGGGAAGAGTAAATAGAAAGAAAAGCCGGTGGCGTCCTGTGTGGCTGGAGCCAGGGTAGGGAGAGCCACGCAGGTGAGGGGAGAGGGGCCCCAGCATCTAGAACGTTTAGACCACGGCGAGAAGTCTGAACTCGCCCGGGCTGCACTGGGAAGCCCCTCCACCATCTGACTCAAGGATTCAACAGGCCTCTCTGGCCGCTACGGGGACGGACTGGAGGGACCACCCGTGGGGGGTAAGCCAGGGCGCTACCGCCACAGTCCAGGCAAGAACCGAAGGCGGCTCAGGCTAGAAGGGTGCAGAGAGAAGTGGCTGGATTCAGGAAACATTCGGAAGGTGCAGCTGCGGATGAGACTCTCTCCGGCTGGAGAGATCTCTCCTCTCTGGAGAATGACACAGGTGCCACGGACTGAAGAGGAGCAGGAGGAAGGAAACCCTCCAAAAGCACTGACACGGCCACTAACCCCAAAACCACTTTGCAAATCTATTTTCCACCTCCTTCGATTTTATTTCTCTCCACGAAAGAGACCTTGGAAAATTCACTGCTGCTCTCAATATGTCACAGACGTGGCTCCATGGCAATGAATTCAGATCCACCTCCTTTCTAAGGGCTACATAGTATCCCGTTTTCAGTGCGCACCACAGTTCAGCGATGCGATTCCCCACTCACAAACGTGTCATACTCTTGCAATCAAAGAACACTGAAATACCCTTTCCATAGCGGCCGGCCCAATCTACTCTCCCACCAACGGTGCCCAAGGGGTCCCTTTTCTCCACGTCCTCGCCAAGGCTTGTCTCGTCTTTGTTTTTTTGTTTTTTTTTTTAATTTTTTTAACTTTTTAAATTTATTTTTGAGAGACAGAGACAGAGCACAAGCAGGGGAAGGGCAGAGAGAGAGAGGGAGACACAGAATCCGAAACAGGCTCCAGGTTCTGAGCCATCAGCACAGAGCCTAACGCGGGGCTTGAACTCACAGTGAGATCATGACCTGAGTTGAAGTCGGCCGCTTAACCGACTGAGCCACTCCAGGGGCCCCTGTCTCTTGTCTTTGATACTGGCCATTCTAACAGGTGTGAGGCGATAGCCCATTGAGGTTTTGATCCGCACTTTCCTGATGACGACTGATATTGAGTACCTTTTCGTGTTCCTGTTGGCCACTCGTATTTCTTAGTAATATCTAACATTTTTTCACAGACATACGGGCCATTTGTAATTCTTTTTTTTGTTTGTTTATTTTTGAGAGAGAGAGAGACAGAGAGCAGCCTTTGCTCTGCAATCAGTGTACCCTTTGTGCTTGGTACGATTCAGGATTCAGCGTTCTGGTTACAAAGTCGAAGTCCTGTTATTGGGGGCCTGCGACTTTGCAGAACATGCAAGTTTTCAGGAACGGATACACTGTATCCCATCAAGAAACCCTGTATAAAGCTTCACCTTCAGACCGTGAAAATGACCCATGATTTTCTTTACTGTTCTAGCCTCCGCATCTGGCTTAGCATGGCCTTGCCCATCTCAAGATTATTAAGAAATCCAGCAATATTTACCTCTATCACTTTCATAGCTTCATTCTTGACACTCTATCTTTGAGCCATCTGGATTCTACTGGATGTGAAAGTTATGTAGGGATCCGGCTGTACTTTTTAGAGTGATAACAAACAACACTAAATAAGGCAAACATTCATGGAGCGCTACTAGGGAAACCCTACCAGAACCCTACCAGGTGAGGGCGCTGTTCCTACACAGCCAAACCTTATCTTTACTGATACAGGTAGCTCATTACCTTTAAGTTCTCACCAATCTCCCCCCCGCCCCCGGCTTCTTGACTTCTGTTGCTCTAATTTTGGGGGTTCAGGTTTTTAAAATTATTAACTTTTTACTTACACTTGCTTTCTGTTTTGCAAAAACATTTATGTTTTACAGAAACATTTATTCCCTATATATGTATATACACACACACACACAAACACATATACATACATATATACGTCCGAACATATATGTATACATATACATATATGTGTGTGTGTGTGTGTGTGTGTGTGTGTGTGTATACACAGCCCAAGCAGCTGCCAGGGTCCAGAGCCTACAACCTCCCACTTGTCCTCTCCTCCCCAAAGTGAGCTTTTACTATGTTATAAAAGTCCATTAGTGTTGAAGGTTAAACGCTAAGATAAAGAGTCATATGTCAAATCAGGAAAACTTTATCAACAGAGCACAGTTTTATGAAACCCTCCTGCCCACTGTGCCTCCACCTTTCAATGCCGCCAACTGAACGGTTTCCTAGGCAGGAAATGCTGTTTGTAAGCAAACAATGGCTACTTTTTTGAAACATGAAGTGAGATCATCTGGATATTAAAAGATTGCAAACCCCTCCCCCAAAAACATGACAGCAGCCCAACAAGAAGCAGTTAGTTAAACAAACCAGGTGAGTCGAATAAAACCTGGGCGTGAAACGATCCCACGTTCCTCGAACCGGGTTTCGAACTCACAAATGTAAATTCAAAAGGTAGAAAATTACACAGGACAACCTCCTGCAAAGGTGAATGCCAAAGAAGAAATATAAATGTATAATAAGACTGAAGGACGAATGTGAAAGCTAAGTGCTCAGGTGACATAGTTCTGGCGCCCGGCGTACGCCTGCGCAGCACCATGGCTCCCAGAGAAGATCGCTCGCTCTGCTTCCAAGGCCAGGGCCGAGCCCGTCAGGGCCGGGAAAGAAAACACAGGCAGCGGAATCCGAGAGGTGACCCTCCGAAGGCTCGCTAATTCAGCCACGTGGAGGACAGGGGTGAGAGTGGATTGGGGGTGACAGCTAAAGGGCCTGGGGTTTCTTTCTGGGGTGACAAAAATGTTCTAAAATTGATCTGTGTTAACGACTGTACGACCCTGTGAATAAACTAAAAGTCACCAGATGATACGCTTTAAATGGGTGAATTATATCTCAGTGAAGCGGGCACACCCACACACGCAAACGTAACCGCCACAGATGTGAAAGCGGGGTCGCCGAGCACACCTACTACCCTCACTTAGGGCACACCCCAAGTCCCTCGCCAAACAGTATTCCTGAACAATAATCTGAATCCACCAGGAAGGTTCAATTGCCTTAAATCCCCACCATCCTTGGAAAAACCCAGGAGCTTCTAATTCCCTTTAGAGACATTTCTACAGAAAACAGGTTAAACAAAACAGGGTTTCATACTCAGAAACAATAAACGTTGGCTGCCTGGAAAATTCAGGGACATGGAACACTATTTACGGCTTAACAAAGCTGAACGGTGGGTGGGGTCCTACTGGACTCCCCAAGAGCTTCCCGACGAATAACGGAGATTTCTCTTATTGCTGACATCTTGATACGAATCAGGGCCGAACGTCTAAACCAGGAGTCCGCCAGCCACTCCACAGTGAAGTCCTGTGTGTTTCCATAAATAACAATTTTACTGAAACACAGCTACGCCCATTCCTTTAGGTCTACGGCTGCTTTCGGCTACAAAAACAGAAGCTAGTAGTTGTGACACAGATCATGTGACTCATGAATCTAAAACATTTACTCTCTGGCTTTTAGGGAAAAGTCTTCTGACTACTATTCTAGGCCACAGGAGAGATCACTGACCCCACCTGTGCACCTCAGCCCTTTCAGGATCTTCTAAAATCTGGCTTCCAATTCTTCCTTCACTACCTACCCCTGCTTTGGTTCACTGTGAACAAAAATCACTTTGCGGTTCTGGGACTTGGAGCTGGGCCACAGAACTTGCCGTGGCCAGTGGAATGTGAGCAGACATCACATACTGGATGTACAACCAGAGACCCTGAATGTGTTCACTGAGTTTGTTTCCATGAGCCCGGTCTTTTGCCAGACGACTATGGCATTAAACAGCCTTTGCCCCTTGGGCCCAAATCCTCAGATGAGAGAGATAAGTGGAACAGACCTGAACTCAAGCCCAGGTCGTTCTCAGGTGACCTACAGCCACAAGCCAGGAATAAATGTTGCAGTGGCCATTGTGGATTTGGGAGCTGTTTGTTACCCAGCAAAACCTGACTAATACATACCCAATTTAAAATGACATAAAGAGAGTTCGAGCCCCGCGTCGGCTCTGTGCTGACAGCTCAGAGCCTGGAGCCTGCTTCGGATTCTGGGTCTCCCTCTCTCTCTCTGCCCTCCTCCTCCTCACGCTCTGTCTCTATGTCTCAAAAATAAAGAAACGTTAAAACAAAAATTTTTTTTTAATTTTTTTAAATGACATAAAGTTGGGGCGCCTGGGTGGCTCCAGTCGGTTGGGCGTCCGACTTCAGCTCAGGTCATGAGCTCGTGATTCGTGGGTTCAAGCCCCACATCGGGCTCTGTGCTGACAGCTCAAAGCCTAGAGCCCGCTTTGGATTCTGTGTCCCCCTCACTCCCCCTCCCCCACTCACGTGTTTTCTCTCTCTCTCTCTCTCTCTCTCTCTCAATAAACATTTAAATAAATAAATAAATAAATAAATAAATAAATAAATAAAATGACAAAGTATGACAAGAGTTAGCTAAAAGAATAAAGTTCACTGCATGGCACTGAAACCCCACCACCATCTAGGTTAGGGTCTCCTAACAAACACTCGAAGCAGAAAAGACATGGTCACATTTGGCTGTTGAAACACCCTCCGCCTTGCAAAAACAACTTTGGGAACTCACTCCAACGAACAGCAGACGGGGATCAATTAAAACAAACGTGGAAGGAACAAGTCAGGAGAAGGCGTGCAGGGACGGAAGGGGATTTGTTTTGTTCCACAAACTGAAGCTGTCTTCCTTACCTGTCAGACCCTCTGGACAATTAACCTCCTCTTTCCTTCGCCTCCTTTTAAAAGTTGTGAAACCCGGGGGATGGGGGGGGCACTGCAGGTACCTGGCTGCTGCTGCTTCTCTGGACCACTAGGTGGCGCTGCACGCACACCTGGGTGCCGGAAGACTCGCGCCCTTTCTCATACTCACACTTGTCCCTTCCCGTTTCTACTCGCCACACCGCCCCCCCAACCCACACAGTAGCAAGAATTAGAGCTGAAACGACACTGAGCAATGGAGTTCAAGCCTGCAGTTATGACCATCTGAATGCACTGTTGCAAAGGTTTTTCTTCATACAGAAAAAAAAAAAGTACAATTATATTTATCAGATCAGCTGAAACTTACCCTGTTGGGTGGAAAATGAGAACAGAATTCCTATCGAGAGACGGGAAGGAATGTCAGGGTCCCCGGGCCCCTAGGCTTAGCCTTATCATCTTTCTAACCATTAAGAAGCAAGAGCTTCCTTCTCTCCCACCGAGAAGGCTCGGTTTGGCCGACACACGTGTACAGCCCCAAACCCAGGAGGGCTGAAAACTGCCTGGAAGTGAAGATTCGAGTCTTGGGCTGCGCTGTTCACCAGGGGGAGGCGGGGGTGGGGGGTGGGGTGGGGGGGATGGTGTCTGCAGTTAGTGCTGGCTTTCTCTACCCCCGCCCCCCAGCCACATCTGGTTCATTCTCTTCCACCTGCTGTAAAAACCCTTGCTCACCTGAGGCTCACACCGCCCCCTGCTTCCGCTCACTCGTCCGCTTCCCAGTCACGCCGCCTGTGGCACGCGGCCCAGCGGGTCGCCCGGGCTGCCGTCGGCACCTCCCGGCCCCTTCCCCGGGCCACACGCTCCAGCTGTGCCAGCCACGCCTCGGCCGCCTCTGAAATCTGACATTCAGATGCCCCCTCTCCTCCCAGCTCTCCCTGGTTGACTCCCACCCTGCCCCGCCCAGACCGCACCCCCCCCCAGGGTGCCTCCAGCTTGAATCCCGTGTGATCCCCCCACATCGCCCCCTCCCCTCCGGCTCGAATCCCACAGCCCTTTGCTTCAACTGCCCTCCTCACTCCATGGCACTTTGGTGGCGCCCACCGGACCAGACCCAATTCTGCACGGAGACGAGTGTCCACCCGACTCTGTCCTGTGCCTGGGCTCCTGGAAGCACTGGGGGATTTCACAAAGCACAGTGGGGCTGGCGGAAAGCCCCAGAAGCCTGAGGGCTCCCGTGCTCGGGGGCACGATACCCAGCACCCATCTCCTAATCTGACACAGTGCTGGGGTGGCAGGGGTGGGGGGAGGAGATGGGCAGGGTGAGGTCTGAAACAGCCTCTCCGCAGGGAAGTACCTCAGGGTCAAACCACCTTCCAGCAACTTCCAGCCACCTGGAGGGGGACTAGAGTCTGCTCGCTCTCCCTCCTTCCTTCTCTCCCCGCCCCCCCAGTGGTCAGGGTCCCTCCTGGAGACTTCCAGAACTCACATCCCTGCCCACTTAGTTCCGTCTGAGGATTCCCTAGACCTACCGCACACCGACTGCACGCAGAGCGAGTGCTAAGAACAGTCCTTCTGTCTGTCCGCTCACCTGCACACTCGGCAGCGTATCTAGGCGACACCTTTGCTAGCCCTCCTGTTTCCGGCTAAACCCCAGGGCACCCGAATCAGCAACAGGCAGCCCCTTCGTTCTCCCAGGATGCGTCGGGCGCCTGTCGCGCAGACACGGGAGAGGACTCGTTTTCAACAGGCCCCCTTCACCTGCTCCGTGAGCCGGAAAAGCACCGAAGGACTTGAACCCGGCGCGGCCTGTAACCTGCCGTCCTTACCTAAGCAGTTCTGGTCAAACGCGGCCGAGCCGCCGGCGCCGGCCGGCCTAGATCCAGCGCTAATTTCTAGAGGAAGTTTCTCTTATGAGGAAGGGGAGGGAAGGATTACAGGGGAAGGGGAAGGGGGATCCCACGCGTGGCTTCCTCCCTTCTGGAATTCAAAATCAAGCTGCGCAGACAGCGAGCCACCAGAGGAGGACAACCGCGGGCACGGACGCCACTAGATGTCACCGGAACCTGATTTCCGGGAGCGGCTTCGCAGGAACCAGAACGAAGCCGAGCCACGAGCGAAGAGTCGCCCGCCCTCACCGCACACCTTCCGCGCGCCGCCGCTGTACTAAGCACGGAGCAGGGACGACCACACTGGGCACCGACGACAACCCTGCGGGTCTTACCGTCATCGCATTGTAGAGACGCACGAACAGGTTGGGAGACGAGCTGACTTGCCCACGGTCATGCTGCACCTGCTGCGGTCACAAGGCACGTCCGGACCTCTCTGCCCCAAAGCCAACAAGCTTTAGGCCCAGAACCCCAGGAAGCCACCCTGCTTCCCCCTTGGGAATAGTGTCTGAGTCTGTGAGAGCTGAAATAATGGGGTGGGAACACAGGAGCCAAGTTCATGGCGCCTTGAGAAAACAGTGGGCCGACATCCATTTATTTCCTCTTCAGCCCCATGCGTGTCCAATAACGTTTCGACAGAACTATGTTAAAATAAGCACAAAAGAAAAGCGGCCTCGTATCTTACTAAACAGAGGGAGGCAGCAAAGACAAAGGGCAGTTTTACCAGAATAGCTCGTCAATGAAAACCTAACGCAACTGAGCTTCCTGGAAGCCAAAGCAAAAAGAGACTTCCCTACACACAAGCAACAAAAAATTCATCATCTAATACAAAAGAAGCTTACATAAGTAGGAAAGAAAACAATTCTAGCAAGAACCTCACGAGTTCATCCAGAAAAAAAAAGAGTTCATCAAGAAATTTTTTTATGTTTATTTTTTGAGACAGACAGACGGAGAGTAGAGGAGGGGCAGAGAGAGAGCAGGAGAGAGAGAATCCCAAGCAGGCTCCAGGCTCTGACCTGTCAGCACAGAGCCTGACTTAGGGCTCAAACTCAACAATGGTGACATCATGACCCAAGCTGAAGTCAGAGGCTTAATCAACTGTGCCACCCAGGTGCCGCTCAAGAAATTTTTGAGACAAATATTCAATAAAATAATGGGAAGTAGCTTCAAAATAATTTTTTACAAAGGATGCAGAGATGCCAGTCACTTCCATAATCAATTAAGCTTTTTTAAAACAAAAACAAAAAGAAAGAAAGAAAAAAAAACAGAGACCATATCTTAAAAGTCTATGAAGACATTTTAATGGAGAACATTTCCATCACCGTAGAAGGTTCTACTGGATTTCCCGTAGAGCTTTGGAGTTTTTCTTAGTGTTTCATAAAAATACGTCACTTGCTCCCCCCAGTAAATCCATCATTCCTGATAGGTACAGAAACAAATCCTGCCTCCCCAACATTCCAGAAGCCTCCAAGACCTGCCCTTCCCTGAGGCCACACTACAAGGCCTTCCAGGGACTGGAGCCAAACCCCAGCCAGCCGGGCGGCGCCAGCACCCGAGCCGGGAGGGCAGCAAAGGCACAAAAAGGAAGACCAAAGCCAGAAGGGGCAAAGGCAGGAGGAAGTGAGCAAGAGCCAGCGGTGGGGCAGAGATGAGCGTGTTTGTGAGAGGCGGACGGGAACGCACGGATGTGCGAAGGAACGGACGCCTGGGGCCGGAGACAGGCAGAGGGGGCCGCGGGACGGTCTCTGAGGCAGCAAGAAAGAAGGTGGGGAGGGGGTCTGCGAACAAAGGGAGGACGGAAGGGCAACATGTGAAACGACCATGCCTTTCCCCCCGACCCACCGACCCAGCCTCGGGCGGCCCGGGCTCTCCTCCAGGCCAAACAGAAATAGACGCAAAGACAACGACAGTGAGACAGACAGACAGATGACAGATGACAGCCAGGCAAGCAACAGCAATGACAAAGAAAGGACTAACTGAATGCTTACTATGTACCAACAACATGCTGACTACTCTGCGTGGAGTAACCACTGAACCCTCACGGTGACCCAGGGAGGCAGCTGCGCCGAGACCCTGTCTACCGCCGGCAAAGAAAGGAAGGATAAAAATCACAGTTCTCAGGGCGCCTGGGCGGCTCGGTCGGTGGAGCGTTCGACTTCGGCTCAGGTCGCGATCTCACGGTCTGTGGGTTCGAGCCCCGCGTCAGGCTCTGGGCTGACAGCACAGAGCCTGGAGCCTGCTTCGGATTCAGTGTCTCCCATTTCTCTCTGCCCGTCCCCTGCTCGCGCTCTGTCTCTCTCAAAAATACGTAATAAACGTTAAAAAGTAATAATAATAAAATAACAATTCTCTTATTTCGAATCATGGAAGTTACTGCTCCATGGGCTAAAAACGGGAACTCTTAAGAAGAACTTATCTCAAATCCCTGAAAATAAAAATAAAACTTCTGCTAGGAAATACCAAAATGCTCAGCCGCTACGCGCAGAGAGGAATAGAGGTCGGGGCCATGCCCGCTCTTGTTTTCACACGTCGGCTGGCAAAGTGTTTGCTGACACCCGGGGCGCGGGGTGGGGCTGTGGGCCCGGAAACCCCCGCTTCGAACGACACAAAAATACCACCTCTCTGGCGATGTCTGTCAAAACCGAAGTCCTCACCCCGGAAGTTCTCCTCAGGAGCGCATGCATCCCTTAGCTGCTCAAATACCGGGAAACATCGGTATCCCCTGAGGCCTGCAGCAACGCCATGGGAGACCCGGAGCCAGAGCCACCCAGCTAAGCGACTCCCGAATTCCCGACCCACGGACACACGTGAGACTATAAATGTTTGCTGTTTTAAACCGCCAAGGTCTGGCGGGAGTATGCTACAACAAATAACACATGAGAATTAACTGCAGGATGAGAGGAAAGGTATTTCCAATAATGTCTAGTACGTAGTAAGTGCTCTATCAACGGTAGCTATTATTGTCAAAAATCTTCCCACCACAGGGCCTTTGCTCATGCTGTCTTCACTGCTTGGAATGCTCTTCCCCCAGCCCCACCCTGCTAACTCCTACGTGTATCCTTTCAGACTTCTGCTTAAATACCGCATTCCCATAGAAACCTTGGAAATGCCACTTCAGGAATCCCCTTAACACAATCTTTTTATCACCCTCTACTTCTCCTATTAATATCAAACAGCTAGATAGTAATAGTAGTTAAATAGTAATTCATGTAACTGTTCTTAAGAAGGTTTGCCTCTTTTGGGGGCACCTAGGTGGCTCAGTCAGTTTAGCATTCAACTGTTGATTTTTGGCTCAGGTCATGATTTCAGGGTCGTGGGATCGAGCCTGGTGGTCAAGTTCCGCGCGGAGCACGGAGCCTGCTTGGGATTCTCTTTCCCTCTACCCCTCCCCCACTCACACACACTCTCTTTCAAGCTCGCTCTCTAAAAAAAGTTTTTTTAAAGACAATCTTCCTCTTCTGAAATATAAAAGAATCTCAACCTGGCACACTGCCTTACCCCCTGTACACGTAACAGACACTCAACCATACCTCTTCAAGGTCAAAACCCTTTAGAAAGACGAGCAGAGACAGAAAACAGCCTGTTTGCAGAAAATAAAACACAACAGAAATGAGGCGCAGACTATTCATTATGAAAAAGATACAAAATAAAATCAAGTACCCTTTTTCACGACTACCTGACGAACCAAGAGGAAAAGGACTGGCGATGCCCAGGGCCGGTCAGAAGCCACCACCCCCGCCCACTCGCAGCGGGCACTTCACGGGCGCGGGCTCCCGGAGGGCAGTGCTGTGGCGGACACCAAATCGTAAGTGCACACGCCGTTAGCTTACAGACATCCTGGATAAGTGACCCAAAAGATATATGTGCAAGAATGTTCCTTGGAGCACTGTTAACATGCAAACACTGGAAAGAACTGAAAGTTTCCACCAAAGAGGGGTCTTGTTTGGACTTTACGTGACCAGCATATGCTCAGTTGCCTTGGCAGCCACGACCTTCAGAGCGATCCTTTTTTTTTTTTTTTTTAGTTTATTTATTTTGAGAGAGAGAGTGTGTGTGCAACACAAATGGGGGAGGAGCAGAGAGAGAGGGAGAGAGAGAGAATCCCAAGCAGGCTCCACACCGTCAGGGCAGAGCCCGACTTCGAGCTGGATTCCACGACACCTGAGATCATGACCTGAGCCGGAATCAGGAGTAGGATGTTTAACTGACTGGGTCCCCCCCCCCCCCCCCCGTGCCCCTCACGCAGACTCCGCCTCCAGGGGGCGGGACCTGACTGCCGTCACGCCCCCTAACAGGGCCACCTGCACCCAGTCACGGCGGAAATCCAGGCGAGGTGGGTTTGTTTTAGGAGACCGGTGCTTTCCCCACCACGCTCTGGGGCGCTACTACCTGCTCATCGGTTTGCTTTTCTCATTCGGGTCACGGCAAGGCACTACAGGGTTTTTGGTTGGTTTGTTTTTTCAGTTGTGTTGAGAAAGATCAGTGATCTAACAATCTCTATTAATAAAGGAGGAATTTAAAACTTTCTGTTCTAAAAAGAAACATTACATCTGATAACTGCTGGATTAAAAAAATGAATAAGGAGGGCGCCTGGGTGGCTCCACAGGTTAAGCCTCTGACACTTGGTTTCAGCTCAGGTCATGATCTCACAGCTTGTGAGTTCAGCAGTGACAGAGCAGATCCTGCTTGGGATTCTCTCTCTCTCTCTGCCCCTCCCCTGCTCGCTCTGTATCTCTCTCTCCAATAAATAAACTAAAAAAAAAATGAATAAGGATAATTCTAGATGATAGGAGACTTTGTAACTATGTTAAAGAATAAGGCAATATTATATGTACTGTAATGAAACAATCGTCAAGAAATGGTGTCAGCTTTTTCTTTGGCTCAGGTCACGATCTCATGGTTCGTGGGTTCAAGCCCCACGTCGGGGTCTGTACTAACAGCTCAGAGCCTGGAGCCTGCTTCGGATTCTGTGTCTACTATATAGATGGTAGAATGACTGTTATTCTACACTGATATGCTTTGGTACAATCCAAGTTTTATCACTTGCATATTTTGGCTTTATAGTTTAAAACCCTGGTTAAATAAAATTATTTTTTTTAATATTTATTTATTTTTTAGAGAGAGAGGGAGAGAGACAGAGTATGAGCACTGGCGGGTCAGAGAGAGAGAGAGAGAGAGAGAGAGACAGAATGTGAAGCAGGCTCCAGGCTCCGAGCTGACAGCACGGAGCCCGACGTGGGGCTCGAACTCACAAACCAGGAGATCATGACCTGAGCTGAAGTCGGAGGCTTAACCAACGAGCCATCCAGGCGCCCCAAATAAAATTATTTTTAAAAATTTTCACAATGAAGGAAGCTAACATAAATAGGGTCAGCAAACAACACTCCTGGGTGTGAACCCCAAGGACCACTATTTACGGGAGCGGGCAAGCCGGTCTAGTCTGCAGCTGCTTAAAGGCAGAGGTGACAACAGCTCCCCTCCCCCCGGCAGGGCTGTGCCGAGGACAAAATGGGTTTCAGCAGCAGCGCCTGCTACTGTGTCAGGCACAGAGCAACTACTCGGTAAGTGTCAGCCTTTGTTAGCATTTGTGGTGGCTACCTGTCAACCCGACTGAGCCGCGGGGTGCCCACGTCTTTGGCCAAACGTGGGTGGGCCTCATCCAATCCGGTGAAGGCCTGAATAGAACAAAGAGACAGACCTCCCTCGAGTAAGAAAATTCTTCTCTCCTGACTGCCTTCGAGCCGACATCAACTTTTTCCTGTCACTGGACTTGAACTGAAACACTCTTCTTCCCAGGTTACGAGCTGCTGGTCTTTGGGCTGGAACCCCACCACTGACTCTCCTGGGTCTCCAGCCCGCTGACTGCAGGTCGTGGGACTTGTCGGCCTCCCTAATCTTGTGAGTCAATTCCTCATAATAAACCTCTTTATAGAGGTAGATCCCGTCGGTTCGGTTTCTCTGCAGAGCGCTGACTAATAGAAGATTGACGACATTTGGTCTGTTCTGGGTCTGATTACAGCTATAAAGCTCCAGTTCACGGCAGTTTTGGCTCGAAGGGCTCAAATCTGTCAGCGGTCACGCCAGATCAGGGGTCAGAGAACAGAGACGAGTCTCTCGGGGCCCTGAGTCCCAGAGTCGCCACTAAACAGTGCGGACGGGGGAACATCCCAATCCAGCCGCAAGGCCTGCACCCGCTCTTCCCGAATCCCTGGGGAGCCCCCACAGAGGACCTCAGCCAAGAGGGGAGGCTGGGTGCTGAGGCCGGAGGCTGACACCTGACCCTTAGCCAGCAAACATCCCAAACCCTGGTCCAGTCACATCAAAAAGAGGACACCTTGACAAAGCATGTTATGAAGTGATCCTCGCTCTGATGCCTGGAAGTCAAATTAATGCAAATCCATCATGAAAACTTAACATCTAAAGGCAAACCATTAGGAATGCTATTTGTGCTGGGATGGATATTCTGAAGCCTGCAAAGCATGTCTGATAAATATTTTAATAAGATCACTCTTTGTTTTAAAATTGTTTTGTTTTAACATTTATTCATTTTTGAGAGACAGACGGAGACAGAGCATGAGCAGGGGAGGGGCAGAAAGAGGGAGACACAGAATCCGAAGCAGGCTCCAGCCTCCAAGCTGTCAGCACAGAGCCTGACACAGGGCTTAAACTCACAAACCGCAAGATCATGACCTGAGCCAAAGTGGGACTCTTAACCGACTGAGCTACCCAGGCGCCCCTAATTGTTTTAATATCATTTACTATTTTCCAGCTTCTTAAAATGGTTTCAAATGGGCAAAGACTACCAGGAATACACTGGATACATTAAAAACTTGTTTTAGGGACACCTGGGTGGCTCAGTCAGTTAGGAAGACAAAGTATATCAAGCACCTGAAACTACAGCTTCCCGAAGCTTCCCGATCGTATGCTAGGAATCTTACTCATACAGTTGACCTAAATTTTACAACATCTGTCCAAAATCCCCGTGTGACAAATATTCTACCCACTCGCCTAATGATGAGAGACTGAGGGGAAACAGGATCACTGGTGGCCTCCAAAACAATGGACGGCGTGCTGAAAAGACAGATGAGAATGTTTCGTGTTCTGCCGAAGGTTGGTTGCTCTAGAATATCCGCCTAAGAGGCCCTCCCCTCCTGAACTCCGCGTGCAAAAACCAACTGTTAAACAGACCAGACTCCGCTAAGAAGGAGAAAAGAACAGCTCCAATCTCTCTACGAATTTAGAGAAAATGTATAATTCCCTAGATTCTGATTCGCATTTTTCTCCCTCTGTGAAAGAAGGGATATTTCGCTGCCCATTCTGTTCTGCTTCATTCAGCCAAGCACCTAACCCTAAGTACCTCAATGGTACTTTTCAGTTATAAATTTTCAATGGAAAACATATTACGATTTTTATACTAGATAGGAACCGACTAGCAAGACCTTCAACTTCATTCATAAAAGACGTCCGTACGATTTTATTTGAGCATGTTTTCAGAGGATAAAATACCACTTGATGGCTTAGACTCCTGACAGGATAGGAACAAATCCCTCACATAAGCAGAGCCGGAGCGATTCTTACGGGGCCATACGGGGCCTCCACCGGTCACTTACACCTCTGCCCACCTCCAGGGCCCTGAGCCAGAGCCGGCTGTCAGGATGGACCCCAGCAAAAAGCCAGCTTGCACAGAATTACTGAACGTGCATTCTGGACATTTTACGTAGCTCCCCCGCGCACACTCACGGCACCCCGTAAGCTCCCTTCCGAGCTCTCACACGTCCTGAGACCTGAGCCGATTCCAACAGGACGCGAGGGGCCGGCCTCTCAGGAGCTTACTGGGTTTGGGCCCAGACGGCTCTCGCGGCAGCGTGTGGACAAGACAGACACCAAACACCCCTCGGCCATCGGACTCCGAGCAGCCCCATGGCGTGGAGACAAGCCAGAGCAGAAATGCTTCGCCATCACCAGGGTGTGGAGCAGAGGTACGGAGCCAAACACGTCTAGTAAAGGAAAAAAAAAAAGTAAAGGCAGAAAAAGGGAGAAGGAGAAAGGCAGACACTAACTCTGTTCTTCACCTTTCGAAACCGTCCTTGCTGACAGATGCCAGGCGAGGCTCTGAGAACCCAGGAGGAAGGCACGGGATTCAGAAAACTGAGCCGGAGAGGCTGGCGGGGGGGGGGGGCCTCAGACCCTCCTGGTTCAGCTGCTGCAAAGAACCACAAGACGCTGCAAAGTACCACAAGACGGAAGGTGGTGGGAGTCTGGGAGGCCTGGTCCCAACTCAGACCTGCCCCCCCTCACTGCCCCATGTCACTGCCTCCCCCCGCCCCAGCTGGGACGAGGGAGGCACAGCCTCTGAAGACCCTCGGCTCCGTCCTTCAAAGATTCAATGTCGCGACTGCCCCACCACACGCCCCAGGACGACCAGCCAAGCAAACAGACAGGAGAGAAACCATCCCCCTCGGTCGCCTCTGCTCTCCGGCCGCGCCACGGAGGAGGCAGAGAGCGGACGCGCCCCGCAGACGACTCACCGGGCCCCCGGCACGGCGCGGCCAGCGGCCGGGCCCGGACGGGCTGCCGGAGCTGACACAGCAACGCCATGTGCGGGCAGCGGCCCTGAAGGCAGGGCAGAGAGCGGAGGGGTCCTGCGTGAGCTCCGGGCTCGGGCGGGCCCGGGTGCGCCTCCCTGGGCACTGCTCTCCCTCTCTCACTCTGCGTGTCGGGGCAAATCCGACGGCCGTGAGCGGCTCCGGGAGCACGACGGGTTACACAACCCCAGCGGCCCGGCGCCCTATCGGCTCATCGCGCTAAACCGCCCCGAAGAGAAAATGACGCACCCACAAATGCGATATCCCTGGGCTGAGGGGAGGGGGGGCGCAGGGGAGCAGAGCTTTGTGGCGGGTGTCTGGCTCTGCCTAGAAACTAAAGAGGAACAAAAAGTCTGCTGTTTGTCTCCCGGCCCTCCGGGGACCGGGGGCGGAGTCCACTTGGCAGAGGCCCCGCACCGAGTGGGCTCCGGGGAGCGGGGAGCGCCCCTGGCAAAGCCCCGGGAGCCACTACGCGCTCCTGGGGACACTCCAGGCCTCCCCGAGGGTATTTTCCATTGTGTGACCATCTAACAAGACTTGAACCGGAACGTGTCCTGCAGCACCCGGCCGCCCGGCGCCCTGACCACGCAACGGGGCCTGCGTTCGCACTCCTGCCGACTAAGCCGCTGCCAAACGTGACGGCGCCAGCTCTGCTGCTCAGCTGTCCCGAGGTGCCTGCTACTGTGTCCCAGCGGAGAGCCTGCCATCGCCACGCCCTGTGGGGTTTGACGTTTCAGCAGCGCCCTCTGCCATTTCTTTGCCCTCGGCTGTCACGTTCGTAGAAAGTGAAACTGTTTCAATAGGCTGGATGTCTCCTGGATTTCAACCGGCACAGATGCCACCGGAGGCTCAGCGGTTAGTTCAGGTGTTTGGACAAACGCAGCTGGGGTGCTGCCTCCTCCGGGAAGCCCTCCAGGTCCTCCCCCAGACTTTCACCTCCAAGGCTCGGCCGGGCACCCCACTACCATGTTCCCACGTGCCCGTGCTGATCACTGTGTTAACCACGGTGCAGAGTTTTCACTGGCTCATCTGTCGACCCCACTGGACTATGTGAACGCCTGCCCCAGCGTCACAACCGCATGCAAATCTCACCCCTCAGAGCTCAGGGATCTTAGGCTGGATACTGAACCTCTCGTGACTTAGTTTCTTTACCTGTCAAAAGGGGCTAATAGACCCCACTTACTGGGTTCTGGCCACCCGAGGTGCTACTTCAGCCCCTGGGATTCGGGGCTGCACAAAGTCCTTGCCCTCAAAATACAAACACGTGGCAGCTCATGGCTGAGTCAGGGGAGGAAGATGAGACAGGAAAGGGAGAGGGGAGAGGGGAGAGGGGAGAAGGGGGGTGGGAGCACTCTTCCCATAAAGCGGTCCCAAATAGGCCTCTAATGAAACGCCGTTTGGAGAAAGGGAAGAGGGAAGCATGAGGCCATCGGGGCGTAAGGTGATCCAGGTGCCGGGCAACGGCAAGAACAAAGGCCCTGAGGCAGCACATTCCTGGGGAGTCCATGGACTAGAAAGGAGGCCAGGGCGTCTGGGATGGAGTGGGCACAGACGAGAGTCAAAAGGACAGGAGGGGTCCTGTCCCTCGGACTCCGCAGGCCTCCGTCAGGCAGGAGCCCGTTGGAGGTTTGGAGGGGCAGGGTTCAACCCCAGGACGTGGGTGGAAAAAGCCTCTTCGGTGGGGAGACAGAAAGGACACAGCACGAAAGCAAGCAGGCAAGCGGGAGGCCCGATTAGGAGACGCTGCAATAATCCAGACATGAGATGGAGGCGGTGTAGACCGGGGTAGCCGCTGTGAGCTGCTGAGAGACTGTCAGGTCCTGGACACACCGAAGACAGAGCCAGCAGAGGCCCCGGCACACCGCGGCGTGAAAGAAACACAGAGGGCACGAGTGTCCCCCAGGCGCCTGGTCCGGGCCACGGGAAAGGCGGAAGCACCCTTTACAAAGCCAGGGCAGACGGCTGGAAAGGCAGGCAGAGGAGGAAATCGGTTCATTTCGGGCTGAGTTTGAGATGCCCGGAGGCGTCCGGGTGAAGAGGTCAGATGCGGAGTTCGACCTTCCTGTCTGGCCTCCATGGGAGAGGCCGAGTCCGAAGACGGGAGTCAGACAGTGGTGAGCACGGGGCAGGCTTTGAATCCCCGGGGGAGGGTACCTGGGGCACAGGTGTTTCTGGGAGAGCAAGGACTGAGCCTCAGGCTCCCAACACCCCCAGGCTTGAAGGAGCAGCAGCCGGCAAGGTAGGAATCCAGGAGAATCAGGACCCAAAGCCAAGGGACGAGATTTCCAGGGGAAGGGAGCGGTCGGCAGCGCCAGCTCCTGAGGGCTAAGGACGGACCCCTGCACGGGACGAGGCCGTCGTGCTGGGGAAATGGCGGGGTGGCGGCCGCTCGCACTGGGCGCAGGTGAGAACAGAAGAGGAAAAGCAGGCAGCTCACCAGGGAGCAGAGACGCAGGTGTGGGCGCCGCCTGTGGGGAACAGGGAGCAGAGAGGGTTATCTTTACAGAGGGGGAGGTCACGGCACGCCTCTGCGCGGACAGGAGAGATGCAGGAGCGAGCGGAAACGGAAGATGCGGACAGAGGGGAGATGCGGGAGGTGTGTCGGTCCACGGGAGGGCAAGCAGGGGCGGGATTTGGTGCCAGAGCGGACAGAGGGCCGCTCGCGGGGCCGGAGGGCAGCGCGAGGGCTGGACACCCAGGCTGGGCTCCTGGGCCATCTCCGTGCCCCTCTGTGCTCAACACACGGGGGGGGGAGGGTCCTCCATGCTGCACGTGAGACAGAGCCGTGAGAAGCTCCCGGAAGCCAATCTGCACATTTTAAGCTGTCAGTGGGCGTCACTTCCAACAGGGGCAGAAAAGTCAGCAGTGCAGACAGAACGAGAACGGGGGCAAACTGCGACATGAACGCATCTGGACTGACCGCTAACGCAGCCCCGCGCTGCTGCTCCGCACACCGCCCCGGACCCGCTCGGCTCGGTCCGAACCCTCGCGAGCGCCGGCGCCAAGCCCTGGTCTCGACGACCCCTCCGGGGACAAGGAACGAGCGAGAGCCCTCGTACGGCTAACTCTGCTCCTGGGCCGTGCAGAAGGCATGACCGACGCGGGCGTCCGTACGGAGCGAGATCTGTGCGCATCCTGGCAGCACACGGAGGATTCGGAGAGCGGTTCCCCCGTCTGCATCCCGCCACCCAGCTGTGGGCTGTTCCCGTCACTCCTGCCTTCACGTGTGAATCAGAAACTGAGCCTCAGAGAGAAGGGGCGGCGCACGCCACTCAGGGTTCGAACTTCCCACCCTGAACCTTCGCGGGGATTCCGTGCGGCACCGTCTTCAGCTCACGCTGCTTCTGGATGGCAGGTCTCGAAACCCCAAAGCTCGGACTCTTTGCCCTCAGACTTTTCCTCCTGGGCCCCTCAGACCTCGCCCAGACGCCCCCCTCCACCCCGTCCTCACGGACTGAGGCCCCCCTCCCTCCCTCCCCGGCAGGAAAGGCCCCCTCACCGGTGATGGTGCAGGCATCCCGGTACCCTCGGCAGCTGGGAGCATCTTCCACAGCCTCGCTTACATAGTGCTCCTCAGGGAGGCCCGGGGTGCAGGCTAGGACTGCATGGTTGCACGCCTCCAAAGGGGGCACGGAGTTGGCCGAAGTGTCGTGCGGAGCTGTGGCGTCCAGCTTGGCAGGTTTCACAGGGAGGTACCCACTGCCATCGGGGGCCCCGCTGCCGGAGTCTGGGGCAGCTGGGTGGACGGCCCCCCGGAGGTCTGGCGGGCCGGTGGGGCCTCCTTACAGGGAATCTGCGGGGCAATCCAGAGAGAAGGGCAGAGTTAGTAGAGTCCGTGAGAAAAAAATAATCACAGTAAAGGCCCTGAGATGATGTGGGCTCAGACAGCAAATTCTGAAAAGCGTTTTCTTCAAGCCAAGGTATTTCCAGTCGAGTTTCTCGATTTCGAGACGAGAACTGCAGTAGAGTGCAGAAGTGCTCTGGCACGACGCTTCTCCAAGTGTGACCCCGAATCCCTGGGGTTCCCTGAGACCAGTGTGAAGGGGCTGCACACAAGGTCAGAGCGGTTCTCTCTCATCCTCCCAGAGGCACGATGGAGTTTTCCAGAGACCATACGATGTGCGGTGACATCTCTGCCCTGAAGGCTTATTAATGGAATGTGTACTTCTGCATGCCCGTGGCTCGGATTTTTCTGTTTTGATTTCTAACACAATGCGTATGAATCAATGGAACACCCATGAATCAAAGCTCTTCGAGATCCTCAGTAATTTTTAAGGGGTCCTGGGACCAGGAACGAGAATTCCTGCTCGAGAACATAATGTACTTACAGTTCTTTTTTTTTTTTTATAAGAAAGAGAACAAAAAGAGAGGAAAGCTAACAGATATTTCACCCGACATGGTACAGTCAGTTCTGAACAGAAACTACAGCCCTGGGCCTGTGGCCTTTTCCCTCAAGAGAGGTTGTTTGCCACAATACGCCAAGAGTTCCTATTGTATAATGAATCCAGCCTCCATTAAAACGAACACACAAAGAGGATTTATGCAGTCACACAGCAATTGGGGGGTCTGGGTGGGCCCTGCCTGTGGCCCCTCCCTTCCTCCCACCAGCTGTCCCTGGCTGCCACCTGTCTGGGGCCAGCCTGGGGACACCAGAAGCAACCTGCCTGTGACATCTTGGCCCGGTTCCCTCCCTCGGGGTGCGGGACACGGCAGCTCCCGGCGCCAAGGCGGGAGGAGTGGCCCCCGAGGGGGGCCCGGGACAGGCCGGGCCGGGCTCTCCAGACAGGCCGAGGGAGAAGGCTGCAAGCTGTTGCCGTGTATCGGACTGTTCCTGTGCATCCTGGGGGTCTGTCATCTCAGTGACGAGAAGGCCCCTCCCTCCCACCCTTTTTTCCCCATGGGGCGTCTCCCTTGACGGTGTCCCCTGGGAAGCTTCGCCTTCCCGCCACGCGCCCAAATGTCCTTCCGAGGGATGTTGGTGCAGCTCGCGCTGGCTCGGTGGCTGCCGGCCGGAAGCTGCACTGACCCAGGGGCCTTTTCACGTTCCACCTCACCATTGTTACTATCATGAGACTTTCCCTCCCAATTCTTCAGTCAACACCTTTCCAAATAAAAAATTAGTAAATAAACACACAAGTGTAAAATGGGAAGGAGTGGGGGAGCCCGGATAACCGCTGGTGAAAAGGGAAAGGTAACCAGAGATAGAACTGGACTGTACCACCCAGTCAGTGATTCGAATACAGACAAACGGGTAAGACGCCTGGTGAGGAGACGCCTGGTGAGGAGACGCCTGGTGAGGAGACGCCTGGTGAGGAGACGCCTGGTGAGGAGACGCCTGGTGAGGAGACGCCTGGTGAGGAGACGCCCAGAGTTCCCAGGCAGAACCCTATCAACGTTCTGCGCAGCAGAGGCCTCGGGAGGCGGACCAGGAGACCTCCAGAAGTGACCGGGGACTCAATCGAGCTATCATTCTGTGCAAAGACGACGGAAAGACACTGTCAGAGATTTAAAGACTTCAAGATCTGGGGCGCCTAGGTGGCTCAGTCCGTTAAGCAGCCAACTTCGGCTCAGGTCATGATCTCATGGTCTGTGAGTTCGAGTCCCGTGTCAGGCTCTGTGCTGCCAGCTCAGAGCCAGGAGCCTGCTTCTGATTCTGTGTCTCTCTCTCTCTCTCTCTCTCTCTCTCTCTCTCTCTGCCCTTCCCCAGCTCGCACGCTGTCTCTTTCTCAAAAATAAAATAAAAAATGTTAAAAAAAAAAAAAAAAAGAAGACTTCAATATCTGACCCCTGATACTCCCGGGGAGCTCCCGCCAGGTGTGCTGACCACATCTTATGGGCTCCCGCTAATGAACGGAACAACAGAAAGAACTCGAAGGTGAGGAAGACATACCACAGTAAGAATGGCAGGGACACTTAAAATTAATGTCTAAATAATGCCCATGATTCACAAACCTGAAACAAACAGCTCAGAAGAAAAAAAACCAAAACGGTCAAAGGATATACAGATTCTCTCCAGTCCCCAAAAAGAAATAAACACACACATCAACCACATTAAGGAACCTTAACCATGATTCCCCCCACCAAAAAAAACCTTTTTTTTTTCTCTTTTTAAGTTTTTATTTACTTATTGTTGAGAGAGGGACAGAGAGAGCGAGCAAGAGAGGGGCAGAGAGAGGAGGACAGAGCGAGAATCCCAAGCAGGCTCCGCACCGTCAGTGCAGAGCCCGAGGTGGGGCTCGAACTCACAAACCGTGAGATCATGACCTAGGCAGAAACCAAGAGTCGGACACTTACTTGACTGAGCCACCCAGAGGCCAACGCCCCCAGAAAAAAATCCTAATCAGGCTGACAAAGATTTAAAAATTCTAACAAGGTTCAAGTTGGCAAGAGTTGTAAGAAACTCCCAGTTTGTATGCATTACCTGGGGGGGTAATAATTTGGGAAGGGCGGCCTGGCTAACTGCAGGTGGCTCTTCGGCTCGGGTGGACGCGGGTCCAGGATGTTCATCCCCATGAAACGCCGAGAGCAACCGCACGCGGTACAGAGAGCGGGGGTCAATTGTGTCCCTGCCGCGGCGAAGGCGAGCAGGCGGCTGCGACGGGCCGTTTCCGAGCAGGAAGGAATTCCTCACCACGCAAAGACGCGCTGGAGAGCAACGGCGGATAATGAACGTGGCCTCCCGTGTCAACAGACGAACGCTCACTCGAACCTTCTGTAACCCGTACTCAGCTGCACTCTATGTGACCCTCACACAGAAGTTTGAACGACTTTCTCCGTTTGCAAAATGCTACTGTTCTAAACGATAGGTCTCAAATCTACAGATTTCTTTTTTATTTTTTAATGTTTATTTCTTTTTGAGAGAGAGACGGAACTTGAGCAAGGGAGGAAGGGCAGAGAGAGAGAGAGGGAGACACAGAATCCCAAGCAGGCTCCAGGCTCCAAGCTGTCAGCACAGAGCCCGACGCGGGGCTCGAACTCACAGACCGTGAGATCATGACGTGAGCTGAAGGCGGCCGCTTAACCCACCGAGCCAGGCGCCCCGACTATGCAGATTTCTCAAAAAGGACTTCAGCCATGGATTATGCAACCTTTGCCTTCGCGGCCCGTCAGGTGAGGGAACGGGCCTAAACCTGGATGACGAGCCCTACACGCAGTCGTCCTGGCTCCCGGCGCCTCTGCCTCGGTTTACGGCCGTCACACGCTCACCTCGGAAACGTACTGCCATAATAGGATAGCTCCAGCATAACCACTTTCTTAGAAAAGAGCATTTTGGACACGTCAGCAAGTGCTCGCTCAAGCCTCAAGAGGAACACAGGCACCCTCATCCTACGCTGCAGCCGGCGGAGCGCTGAGGCTCGAGAGGCCTCTCTCTCCCTCTCTAAGGCGAACTGAACGGCTCTCGTGTGTTTGCTCATCCCAACCCCCAGCAAAAACCACCGAGTCCGAGGGCGTGTGCGTTCACACGCACACTGCCCGTGAGGTACGTCCTATGGCACGGTCTGTGAATTTTCATTCTTACCACGTAACTTTTTTGGTCACAGTATTTTTTATTTTGTTGTGGAAAAAATAAAATCCACGTAAGGTAAAACGTACCCTCGTAACCGTTTTTACATGTAAAGTCCAGCAGCGCTAAGGACACACACACCGTTTGCCACCAACCCACAATGCTTTTCACCTTACAGAACTCAACCTCCATACCCATTAAACAACCCCTTCTTCCCCTTCCTGCCAAAAAAACCTTTTTTTTTCTTTAAGGTTTATTTATTTATTTTGAGAGAGAGAGAGAGAGAGAGAGAGAGAGAGAGAATCCCAAGTAGGCTCCATGCCGTCAGCATAGAGCCCGATGTGGGGCTCAAACTCATGAACCGCGAGATCGTGACCTGGGCCGAGATCAGGAGTTGGGTGCTTAACTGACTGAGCCACCCAGGTGCCCCCACCACCATCTACTTTCTGTTTTATGAATTCGCTACTCTAAGAACCTCGTGTGAGTGGAGCCAGACCGTATTTGTCTTTTTTGCAACTGGCGTGGGTCACTGAGCATAATCGCCTCAAGGTTTATCCACATCCTGGTGGCATGTGTTGGAACGTCATCCTTTTTCAAGGCGGAAGGCTATTCCGCTGTGCTGAGGGGCCCTTCTTGAAATGAAAAGACTAATCTTTAGCCCGTTAAAATCAAGTGGAAAACGACCCGCACTTCTCTGGATACAAAAACAGTTACAAATCTCAGTCCGCCCAAACCACTTGAAGTCTAGAAGAGGAGATTCCGCACCACACACCTCCGTGCGGGTACCCGTCACACTCCCAAAACAATCACGGATTCGCAGATTCCGCCACCTTCCTTGGTTCTGCCACGCAACGCACATGCCGGCATTTCCGATCCTGTTTCACCAAAACCTTTCTCCACGTCGCCCCCGGTTACGAGGCACGTAGTTAATGGATTTCCGCTTTGGGAAAAGCCTCCCTGTGTTTCCCACACCTGCCATGCCTTCGTCGTCATCGCTTGTCCGGGACACCCCTCTCCTACGCGCCGTGAGATCCCGAAAGCCGGGCCGCTCCTGGCCCCTGTGGGTACTGAGCTCATATTTACGAATTAACAACAACCACACAAAAAAGTGATTTGGTCCGAACGAAGGTGAGGCTCTCCTGAAGCTATGAATTCTATGATCCACAGGAACCGAAGGATCGAAACTCCCAAATGACAAGTCCAAATGCCAACCTTGAGGACTAACGGACATCAACGGGAAGCCTCCTGAGGCGCTCCTGAGGCGCTCTGGGGATGAGGAGCCCCCCTCCAACCGGGGCGGCTCCAACTGAACCTCACTGCCGCCTTTCCAATACGGACCGACACCCACCAGATGGGATTTCGTGGAAGACCACCCACACCCAACAATTCGGCAACCAGGAAGCCTCGTTTATAAGCTGCTCAAAGGCTGGCTTGCAAGTCCCTCAGCCACTTTCCGGCTCGAAGAGAGTCACAGCGCATCCTGGGGGCGGTGGGAGAGGGGTGACGACTCTTCCTCCTTCCGTGAGGTGCTGCCAGGTGAGCCGTGCTGTGAGACACCCTAATGCTTCAAAATCCATTTTCCCAGGATGATTGTGTATCCGTGTTTTTATTCATAATGCAGTTTTCTGCAGACAGTCCTGGACCTACAAGAGCTCCAGGATCAGAAATGGAGCCAGGCGTCCGATCGGACCGAGAAGGCAAGCAGCCTCGGCACAGGAGGCCACCCAGCACGCGGCCCCCCAACCCCAGAGCATCATCTGGGGGGAAGGGGCAAGAGATGAGCTCCTGCAGGTCTCAGAGCCCCGGATTCCTTCTCTCTGGGGGAACCATGCCCACATCTCTCCAGCAGTTAAAGATTACAGACAGGGATGCAAGGAAAACATCCGGCACCGTCCTAAGCACCCAGGAAACCCTCCGGTTTTGCTAACTCTCGAACTGCCCCTCCCCCATCTGTAAGAGAAGTGACCCGGATGTGAACACCGGTGTTCTGCAAGCCAGTGCAAATACCTGCAAATTCTTAACAATATCGCCTTCCACCGGGAGCTCACAACGCGTGTCAGGCGCCGTGTGGAGAGCACTCTGGAACGCCCGCCACCCCCACCTCCCTCTTTGCAGGGGTCCTGTTATCAGCCCCACTTTACAGATGAGGAAAGGAATGCTCAGAGAGGTTCGGTAACTTTCCAAAGGTCACAGAGCCAGCACTCCGGACGAGTGACGCAAGCCCAACGTGAAAACAATTCCTGGCACCTGGTCTCTTGCCTTCCCCTCCGTCTACCGTACGCGGGCATTTCTGAGACTTCACGGGGCTCAGGAACAGAGCAGCCGCAGCCCCGGGTGCTCTCGGGCTCCAGCGAACCCTGGCACACCAAGCAAAAGGCCTCTTTCAGGCGGCGGAAACAAACCCGGCCTAAGCGAAGCACGAGCGGACGGTCCTGAGCGGTGAAAGCGCCTCTGTTTCGCTGCCTGAATTCTGCCGGCGGCGCCCGCGGGAAGGAGGGATTTTTCCTAGCAGAGGAGTGAGAAATTCTGCAACCTGGTCAGTTTTTCAGCAAAAGGAGGTGCCGGGAAAAGAAGTAGGAGAAAGTACACACGGAGGCGGCTTCGCATTCGAGCTGAGAGAATTCTGCAGCCTCCCGCCGCCCGAGGCCCTTGACAGAGGTCCCCTGCCTCCCTCTTCCGCTCAACCTGTGGTCAGCGATCCAGGCCCCTGGCTGTGAGGGGACGGGACAGGCCACTCATCTTACTCAAGTTTGGTTCTGACAAAGTGCGGGTGTGCAAGTTCCTCCCCTCCCTCCCGCGTGGGATTTTTGGGAACCTGAACGAGCTGTAGGACACCGAGGGGGTGGTGCCGCCCCTCTGGGCCTCGGATGCTCATCTGGAGAAGCGAAGGACGGGAGTGAGCAGGAACCAGCCAGCCCCTTGCAGCTGAGCCACACCAGGAGCCCCAAAAGCACAGGAAGTTATGGGAAGGCTTCCGTGTCCTCGCCAGCCCTTCCCACGGCCCCCCCTGGGCTCTCTCCATGAACTCTGCCCCCCTTCCGCATATGGGTGACCTCTGGCAGCAGAGCCAAGTAATACCGCCCTCTGTGAACACAAATCACCTATTTCCCAAGGGCCAGAAAAGAAGCTTCCACCAGGACAAACTCAGAGGTTGACAGGAGCAAACCAGAACACAGCTCCAGGTTGGTGGCCCAACAGGTGACAAGGAGAAGCCAGTACAAGGTGACCCCCTCCCTGGTCTGCCAGATGCCTGAACTTTCAAGCCTTCTCTCTCTCTCTCTCTCTCTAGGCAGAGGCATCCAATATATCTGGGGACTGTGACTTACTGTCACAGTTTAGCAGTTCTAAACAAACAGGTCCACGTACAGCACAGGTTTTCAAAAAGCGACATAGAGTTCATCAGGACTGAATCAGTCCTCTACGGCTGCTGTGACAAACTGCCACAAATCTGGTGGCCTGAAATGACGCCCGTTTATTAGCTGACAGTTTTACAGGCTAGCGACCTGGCCTGGGCCTCGCGGGGCTCCCGGCAAGGAGCCGCAGGGCTCGGCTCTGGGGGAAGCACCTGTGTCCGGGCTCCTTCAGGCTGTCGGGCGGCACCCACTCCTTGCGTCTGCAGGACTGAGACCCCCGCTCCCCGGCTGGGCCGCCCGCTGGGGGCCAGTCTTTGCTCCCGGCGAGCCTGAGTTCCCTGTCACAGCCTCCGAGTGCTCCTAGGGGCCCCTCTTTGGTCCTCGCCCGTGCCCCCCGCATCTCAGGGCACGCTGAATCCGTCTCACGCCTGGAGCCTGTCTTCCCCTTCCTCCGTGTCTTTACAGCCTCCTCTCCCGGCTTCCTTTTCTGCTTCTAAGGGCTCGGGTGATCACGCTCCCATAACCCAGGACAATCTCCCCGTCGTCAAGTCATGTCATCGAGAACCTAATTCCAACCAAAAGCCCCTTTGTGGGAGTGCCTAGGTTAGCGCCTGACTGACGAACCAGGGCCCAGCAATCCCGAGGGAACCGTATTTCGCCGCCCACAAGGGCCTCTGGTTCTGAAGGCCAAGTACACTCAGGAGCCCCCGCCTTGCCCAAGCCTGCTGAGAAGGTGAACCAGAGCCGGCCCACGGCTGCCGAGGCCTCTTTGGCCCTCGGGGAAGATGATCTTGAGACCCAGCACCGGAGGCCACACAGGCCTGGGTTTAGTCCCAGCTCTGCCGCCGCCTACTGACGGCGACCCTTGGGCAGGCTCCCAGAGGCCTCTCACCTGTGGAATGTGGGTGCCACCGACTGGTTCTCGAGCAGCTGGAAGCAGCAGACGCAGTGAAAGCGGATGGCCTGCCGGGCCTTCCAAGGGGTCCTCGGCGTTAGCACCCTCGCGGAGAGCGGAGGCGCAGCTACGTTTACCACACCTGTTCCTCTCGAGAATAAGCCCCGGAGGGGCGCCCGGGCGGCCCAGTCGGCGGGGCGGCCGACTCCGGCTCAGGGCATGACCTCACGGTTCCCGAGTTCGAGCCCCGCGTCGGGCTCTGTGCTGACGGCTCGGAGCCTGGAGCCTGCTTCAGATTCTGTGTCTCCCTCTCTGTTTGTGCCCCTGCTCATGCTCTGTCTCTCTCTCTCTCTCTAAAAAATAAACATTAAAAAAAATAATAATAATAAGCACGGGAGCCAGGTAACTTGCAGGCTGTGGACACGGGGCACGCGCTCCTGGACCCTGTCACCTCCCCGTCCGGAAGCCGACCCGCTCACAAAGGACACTGACTAAGGTGTGACGGACGCCAGGCTCGCCCCGCTCTCTGGCCGAGGCCATTTTTTTTTCTTGCCACACTCTAGCTGCTGCTCTGAGCAAACCGTGTGCTCAGAAGGCGGTGAGGCCTACACGTGCTATTTCGAAATACAAACAGCCTCCGCCCGCCTGTCACTGTGAAAGGAGCCACAGGCCTGGCACCGGACTTAGTGATTTACACGCACGACCTCCCTTCTGGCTCACGACCTGTAAAAGCAGTATCAGTATCTCCTTTTTACAGGAGGGGAACAGGCTCAGAGAGACTGAAGGACCTGCCCGGGGTTTGAACCGCGGTTTGAATGGCCTCGAACACGCTGCTCTGTCACAGCTGTGAGTAACCCTGTGTGACTGCGTCATCCGTCAAGTGGAGAATCATATCCTACGCCATCTCTCACCGCTGACCGTTCTCCGTCTGTCCACCGTGTCGCCAAACGATGCTCCTGCCGTAATGGGGGCGAAGGAACGCAAAGTGAAGACCCCAAAGCAACCACTCGATTCCCCATAAGAAACCTGCGAATCCCCTTCTCCACCGGCCCAAGGTGGGGTCTATCCTCCGGGGCCATGCCGGGCTGGAGGCGGCCGAGGGGCAACCCCCCTGGTCCACCCCTCCCCTACCTCTCCATCCTACCACTCCCTCCCTACCTCATTTGACCCTTCTGTCCCTCCCATCGGCACGGCCAGCTCCTTAAATAACTGGGCACGCAGCGAAGGGGTGGAAAATTCTCGCACAAGTGGAACAGCTGGAGGACGAGGAGGGGCTGGACGGGGCTGGACGGGCTGAGGTTCTGCAGCGATGGCGTCACGTGGGAGAAAGAGCGAGGCCGCCAAGAAGCAGCCGCTGGCCGGCCCTACGGGGCGACACAGCTCACTGCCGGCTTTCACACGCCTGAAGCCGTCTGTCCCGTGAAAACAAACCCACAGGAGGGAGCCTGGGAGGGCCGTTCTCCTTTCGGGAGGCAGCGGTGGGGCATGGTTAAGGGCCTCGCTCAGAGTTTTCTCTCAGAAAACAGAAGGAGGACCGGGAAGCATTTCTAACTGACACAATCATTTCAACTACTGCTACACCGCAGCACAAAGGGTAGGAGCACCCTGGGAGAGGGCCGGGTGACCCCCCGTACAAAGAGAAAGAAGATTTGGAGAAGGCAGCGTCGGCCACCACGGCCAGAAAGTCAGAGCCACAGCGGGGGACCCGAAGGCACAGGGGAGGAAACGCCATATGGTCTCAAGGACTCCTATGAGGGCCCTGGAAAGGGAGAACCCAGGCCTGGGGACAGCTGGGGACGGCAGGCAGGCGCTGTCACCAGGATAACTGAAGGCGTGGCATGTGGGTGGCCCTCAAGTGCCCGTCGTGCGTGTCTTTCCTCCCTGGGATCCGCTTTCCCACGCTCTCATACTCACACACGCACACGCACGCGTGCACACACACACACACACACGAAATGAATGCCGCTCTCAACACTGTACCGTTCTCCGGTGCCCAAGAAAGGGCATCCCCAAAACAGTTTTTAAAAGAGAATCAAGGGGCGCCTGGGTGGTTCAGTAGATTAAGCATCCAGCTTCAACTCGGGTCACCATCTTGTGATTCGTGAGCTCGGCCCCACATCGGGTTCTCACTCGGAGCCTGCTTCAGGTCCTCTGTCCCCCTCTCTCTCTCTCTGCCCCTCCCCTGCTTGCTTGCACTCTCTCTCTCTCAAAAATAAACATTAAAAAGAAAATCAAGAATTGCTCAAAGACAATGTCCCTAATTCAAGGTAACTGGAAAAAAAAATCACTGCTTAGTCCCATACCTCAGCCTTGTCTTTTCTAAACCTTGCTTAGGACAGAAGCAAATCTACCGACACATGTCACTGTCCCCAGTCAATGCTATGAAGGACAGACTCGTTTAATCGATCAGGTCTCCTGAATGAAAACCGCGGTCACGTGCCCATATCCCCCAGTTTCCAAAAATAACCCCGCTGCAATGGAGAGAGCAGAAACGCCCAGCCACGCTGCCTCCTGTGCGCCCGGCCCCAGCTCCCAGAAGGAAGGAAAGGGAATAAAAGGCCGCGCGCTGACAGCCTTACGTAATGGTCCCAGCTCCCCCCGAGCCGGCGGCGGCAGATTTATAACGTGCCAGAAATAGCTCCTCTCCTGCAAACGGGGACCGGCCTGGGAGGCTGGGCCGCAGAGCCTCGCCTACAGCCTGACCCTCCCCTCTCGCCCGCGAAGGATCCTTTCTGCACCTTCCAGCACAAAGCGAGTTCAGGGGGACCAGCTGCTGGGGCCCGGCCCAGACACAGGTGCCCGGAGACCCCCTAAAAGCTGGAGAAGACATTCAAAAGGTAGCCGTAGGCCCCTGGGAGATGGCGCCCCCAGGCCAGGGGAGGCACGGTAACCCCAGAGTGCTGCTCTGAATGGGGGGCTTCCCCAGCACAACGGGGTCTTTCTGCACTCCCAGACCAACTCGGGACCAAGAGTGGCCTCCAGACACTTTATCCTGCCGGCCGCGGAGCGAGAGACCAGGCCGACAGGTGGCAGGCAGGACAGAAGCGGTCCGATGCGCCCTGCCCCACTTCGATCCTCAACGGCAGCAGAGCTCCACCCCCCCATTCCCAGGCCAGCAGGAGCCCGGCCAGCAGCCTGGGAAAGGTGGCGACCTCGTCCAGGATCACCGTGGGGTGGCTCGCTGGCAATCTCCGAGATTCCGGGCTGGAGAGCTGCTGCTCAGGAGAGGAAACGTCCCGAGAAGAGCCAGATGTCCTACATCAGGAAGCCCCGCAGCCCAACTGCCTGCGTCCTCACTTTGAAGGGGCCGGGGGAGGGGGTGGGGGTGGGGTCTCTGGGGCGCAAAAACCGTGGGAAGGAAGAGAGGGGAGATCCATGGGGAAGGCAAGCGCACGAGGCCTCACCTGCTCCCTCCTCCATCCACAGGCCTGGATTAGTAATCGCCCTTGCGCGGCCAAGAACAGCAGCTGCCAAGCTGTCACGCTCCAGGACAAAGTTAATACAATAACCGGAGTGGGAAGGAGGCCCGGGAATGTGGGGCAAGGGTGGGAGACGAGGAGAGGAAGCAGGGCGCAGTTCTCTGTGCACGACCCTTCCTTACGTCCTCCCGGCTGTAACCGCACTCACTCCCTGGGTGGAGTCTGGCTTTTAAAAGAATCATAATGACTCCAACAAGGAAAAGAGTATTCACGGCTCTGCTCCTGGTGATTGCCCAGGGACCACGTGCCTGGCCAGGGCTGGGTGCGTCACCCCCCCCCACACCGGGAGTGCGGAGGTAACACCCACAGCAGCCTGCATCGTGGACCCTGCTCAAGTTGCTGATGGGGAAACTGGGGCCGGAAGGAACTCGCCCACAGTCCAAGATCCCCGCGGTGGGGCTGCTACCGACCCCAAGCCTGTTCACCACTGGAGAGCGCGACGGACGCCCATCAATGTGTAAGACAAACAGCTTTGTTCGTGGTATTCTCCTCTTACCCACTTACAAAGATCTGAGATTTTTCAGAAGCGCTGGGACATAAAAAGAGCAACCCTATGTGAAAAAGAAATTAATATTATAAGATAATGTCAGTTTCGAGCCAAATGCATTCAAAGGAATCATGAAGATCCTTTTACACTGAAAAAAAATGCTAAAATCCCCAATGAAAATGCTTATGTATGAATCACTATTAAAGGAAATGCGGGGGCGCCTGGGTGGCTCAGTCGGTTGAGCGTCCGACTTCAGCTCAGGTCATGATCTCACAGTCTGGGAGTTCGAGCCCCGCGTCGGGCTCTGTGCTGACAGCTCAGAGCCTGGAGCCTGCTTCCGATTCTGTGTCTCCCTCTCTCTCTGCCCCTCTCCCGCTCATGCTCTGTCTCTCTGTTTCAAAAATAAACATTAAAAAAAAAATTTAAAAAAAAATAAATAAAATAAATAAATAAATAAATAAATAAATAAAGGAAATGCGGTAATAGTTTTCAGGAGAAAAATCAAAAACATCAAAGAAACGGTAATTAAAACAGAAGATACTATCTTGTTATCTACCAAATATAGGCATGCTTTTTTTTTCCTCCTACTTATACCCTACACTGCTGACGAGGGTGCAGGAAATGAGCTAACTCATGCCCAGGGGCATGCGTCAAAAGCAATCCACTTCTATAAGTATTTCCTAAGGAAAAATCATAACTGCTGCACAGTTAACTTTCCTCTTCTTTGCACCGCAAACCAGAACCGCTGGAAAATGAAAGCACCTAATAATATGGGTTTCAATTCAATAAAGCACAGCCCATCCACACAACACGTCTGTACACTCCTCACTGTGACGCCATTTCTGATGCCACTGCAGACCAACACACGCTGGTCCAGGCGACAGGCTCGGGAAGGATTACGTGGGAAAATGGCAGACGGCAAAACAGGGTGCAGAAAATGGGGCGTCTGTTTTCACAAAAGTGAGACAGGTACAAATACAATAAAAGAATGTTTTCATCTTCTAAGCATCCCAGCCTCGTGCCCCTTCCCCACCCACAGAACTACCCCCAACGGTCCTCTGCGGACCCCTCCTTTCTAGGTGCCTGGCTGTCCTCCCGCACGACAGTCTAGCCCTCACCTCTCGATGGCTGGGTGACCTCTGGCACGACTCCACCCTCCTAGATGCCCACGACGTTTGAACAGCCTGGATATGAGTACATCTCCTCACCGCAGCCACAGAAATAGCGCAGGAACAAATGCATTTAAATCCTAAAGCACTTCCACGACAACCTCGACCGCTCTGCAAAGTCACCGTCAGACACTGTGAGAGGCCGGGCGAGTTAAAGTTAGCCAGCCTCTACACGCCTCAGTTCTCTCATCTATACGATGGGATGTACCTTACTGTGCAGGGCTGTCGTAAAGATGAAATAATACCTTAAAGTCAAATGCACTCTAAGCACAGAGAGTAAATGATCGGTGACAGCTCCCCTAAGCGGGGTGAACCTGCTGGGGAAACGGGGACCCTATTTCAACAGGCATTTTCCTACAAGCATGCCATATATCAAGTTCCCAGTACACACGGTTTATATTCTATGCCTTGTATATATGGACAGAAATTGATTAAAATAAAGCCTCGTTTCTGCCTATTTTACTCATTGCTGTGTCCTCAGTGCCTGGAACACAGGAAAAGCTTTATGAATTTGTAGAAAGAATTAGACTCGTCTAAGTGAATATAACCAACCCCATCTTCTGACTTAATTACAACTACAAAACCGGCTGATCACAACCGCAGTGACTCTCAAGTACAACGAATTTCCACAGAGTCATCGGGTCATATCAGGAAATGAGAAGGGAATGTTGGAGGGGCTTCCTGAATGACAGAACCAAGGTCAGCTTCTGAAACTGACCCACAAAACTTGGAAACTTGAAAACGAGAAAACAAATTCTCATCTAAGCATCAAAGGAGGGCAGGAAATTTTTGTTTTTAGTTGTAGTTTTAAATAAAGCTTCATTTCCATTTCCCTATCGGCTTCTCAACGTGCACTCGACTACAGTGAAACCATAGCCTTGTGTTTTTGAAAACAGATTCCGCAGCTATGGTAACAGAAGTGGTCACTATTCTGACTTCACTGCAGGATCAGCGGAGAAGAAACAGTTCTCAGCTCGGACACAGCTCATCGGCTCCAGAGACTGTTCTTTTCAATAAAATATGCCTGACCATAATTAACAAAGCCCTTAAGTTCCGAATTCTCTGGACAAATCGTACCACATAAAAAAATTCCTTCAGTAACAATTCATACACTTAGGCACATACACACACAAATACCCTATTCCTAATTTTATTAATTCTAAATAATCCCCCAAGAGCCAAGTGATTGGTCCGCATTAAAAATCAGATTCTGGACTTACACCATCTTGCTGGCAAAGAGGAAATTTTCTACAAAGCATTAATGCAAGCCTCTCCACAAAAGTGGGAAATCATGGCTCAATTTTTATCAGCCACTTTTAGTAAGTAATCCAAAGCAGACTTTGGGATTACTCAAGAAGTAGCACAAATAATTAGGAATGCATGGTATTGAGGGTAGAAGCCAAAAGTTTCTATAGAAGAATATCCCAGAAAGCAGTGAGGCCAGAGACCATAGCCACTGAGGGACTAAAGGAAACGCATAATTTTTTTTTCCAGAAAAAGCACCCCATTAGTCTCTGTCAGTGAAGTTAACAGGCCTGCTGCTGGGGAGTGGGTCAGACAGCCGTGTACACGCTGAGTGGATACTGACGGCTGGCTTGCAGTCATCACGTAGTTTCGGGGGGTGGTAAGACCTCCTTAGGGGGAACGGCCATGTAACCACAACATACAAAGGCAGTAGCAAGACAGGAAATAAAAAGAGGAAACGCACAGGAAAAAAACAAAGAGGGGGAAAAAAGAAAGAGGGAACCAGATGTGGGAGGGGCAGGGAGGACGAGTCATCTCTAAGCAAAGTGTTGGCACCTCGCTCGTCCCCACCAGGCACTGCCCCCAAGGGTGCCAACCGTGGCGGTCCCACGGAGGCACCAACGCCACGCTGTTCATGACCTTGCTCGTGGTGTGGAGGGTGGGGGAGGAATCAGTGCCCACGCACTTCGCTTTCCCAAACTGGGCCGTCCCTCTCCCTCTCCGTCACCTTTCCAAGACAACCAAGCAGCACGTCTCTGTGGCGCAGGTGGCTCTGACACACCCCAGAGCTTCCTCTCCATCAGCGCCCATTTTATGGCGGACCCCGGCAAGAGAGCTTGCGCACAACTTCGACACAGCCACCCACATGGCCTCGGGGGAACTGATGGGGTCATGTTTGCACAACCGTATCGCATTTGGCCTGCACCGAGCTGTTAATTTTTCAACTAATTGCCAAGTGTTAAAAGTCAAAAGTTCTCACAGTAAAGAAAAAAATCTGGATTTCTCGCCTCTCAATAAATTTGGACATCTGGCAACTTCGGGTTCACACTCCTGAGAGGTGGCACTTGGTCGAGAGCTAGAGAGCAGGCACCCTCCATCTGCTGTGGTCCCTGGAACTCCTTGCTGCCTGATGCCCAGCCGGTTGGCCCCTGTGTTATCTGCCTGGCTTCTGCTGGCATGTTATATAGTAACAAACGATACTCTGAAATAGGTTTGCCTTCTTTCCCCTAATAAAGTGTGGAGGGCTTTTTTTAATGTGTTTTTATTTATTTTGAGAGCGCATGCAAGCATGCGTGGAGGAAGGGCAGAGAGAGGAAGAGAGAGAATCCCAGGCAGGCTCCACGCTGAAAGTACAAAGCCCAACATGGGGCTTGAACTCACAAACCATGAGATTATGACCTGAGCTGAAATCAAGAGTCAGTCAGACACTTAACCAACTGAGCCCCACCCCGGGCAGCCCTGGAATAGGTTTGCCCTTTAAAACAGAAGGATTTTTGCTATCATTCTGCCAAATTCCAATCTCTGGAAAAAGAATAAAAATTACTGGTTAGCTTATTGTTTATACTTACAATAGAGAACACAGAACCCAACATAAAAGTTTTTAAAGAAATCTTTAAAGGTTCACATAATGAAAATTTTCTCCATCAGACTCTACTATTCGATTTCCAATCAGAATTTCACAGGGGAATTCTATTCGTCCTTCAAAGACCAGATAACCCCAACTACATTTAAATTGTTCCAGGGCACAGGAAATGAAAAAAAAATCCATTTCTGTTTATGAAGCAAATATAACAGGACAGCCACACCAGATAAACAGAGCACAAAAAGTAGAAACCAGAGATGAATCTCACTCATTAACAGCAACGAAAAACCTTCACATGGGCAAACAAGATGCACTACCATAATAAAAAAAATCAAAAAAACAAAACAAAACAAAACAAAACACATAAACAGGCACACACATCATGGGATCTATTCGACAGGAGTTGTTCAACATTTAAAAATCCATTAATGTAATGACCAGATTACTAGACCTAAGGAGAAAAGTGATTATCTCTATAAATGCTAAAAAAACTCAATATAGTTCAACAACCTTTATCTAAGGAAAAAACCAGTCTATAAAGGAGGATGGATACTGCCTTAACCACACGCGCGCGCGCGCGCACAGAGCGGACAACGTCTTACTAGGTAGAGAAACCATATCAACATTCTCAAGTTAGGAGCAAAGTTAGGGCATTGCCTCTCTTGTTACCTAACACAATTAGACAAAAGAACAATTAGCAGCATAAGAATGGGAAGAAGAAGTAAAATGATCTCTTTATAGATGATAGGATTATATATCTAGAAAAACCAAGAGAAATAATAAGAAAACTAACTCAATAAAGGAAGTCGGTAAAGCAGCATATATTAGCACAAAAATCAACAGCCTTGACATCCATGAACAATAACCCGTTGGAAGATAAGACGGCTGATGAAATCCCATTTATGACGGCAAAATAAAACACTCTGAAATAAACTGAATAAGATATACGCAAAACATGAATATTTTAAACATCCCACGAAGTTATGCATCATGACGTGAACTCTAAGAGTGAAACCATTGGAAGCAACCTAAGTGTTTATATGTAGGAGTTTGTTCCAGCGAAGAGTGGACTCCTACGCAGCAGTCAAGAAAAAAAATCTATGAGGAAGATCTCCATAAACGGATTATGGAGTAGTCTCTGGAACACATTGCCAAATACAACAAGAGAGGGAGAGAAGGTTACTACTTTTTGTACAAGAAAGAAGAGGAAGTAAAACATTCACATACAAGTAGCTGTTTATTTTTGTAGAAAGAAACGCAGGATGAACTAACAACCAAAAACTGGTTACCTTTGGGGGTCAGTAGGAACGAGGCAAAAGTCAAGTCCTGTCTCTGGGTGCACCTGTTCCTATGCTGTGGAATCCAGGTCCTGTGAACGTTTTACACCATCTAAAAATTAAGTCAATGAAGACAGGAGACCAACACTGCTTGTAAACCGAAGGAAACAGACAAAGTCGCAGAGCAAATGAGTAACAGGAACACTCAGAAGAAAAAAAGAAATCAAAGTCTCTCAATACTCTGCACACGCCCAATGAGATACATTCTAAGGACAAAAAGAACCACACAAAGTCCACCTTAGTAGGTGTGTTGACGGTATTGGTGTGGGTAAAGCCAACTTTAAAATTATTTGGGGTCTACTGTGTAAATAGGCTGGTTAATAACCGGCTGTTATTTATAACAAGGTGTGGGGGGGATGTTTATTTAGTCGGAAAGGCAGGGAAAGCCGAAGCAAAACTCTAAAAAGGTTCAATATGGGTGGAACTCAGAATTCAAGGGATAAAGCTGGCGAGGCAGGGGCAGACGCGGACTGCATCACCACACGGCTCCGGGGGGCACTACTCACACGGTATCCCGTGCGAATGAACGCTAAGATGGCCCTGGCCTTCACACCCCATGCCATAAAAGAGCCTGGCCTTTATCCCTGGGCTGCCAAGTTCATCCTGAGGTGCTCTGTGATAGGAGAGAGCTCCATGGCCAGGATGTCAGGGAGGCTCAGAACAAACAAGTAGATTTATTAGATCTGCAGAAAAGCACGTATTTTTTTGTTTCTTTGTTTTTAATTTTATTTGAGAGAGAGAGAGAAAGAGAGAGCATGCGAGCAGGGGAGGGCGCAGAGGGAAAGAAAGAATTCCAAGCAGGCTCCGCACTGTCAGCACAGAGCCCAATGCGGGGCTCGATCCCACCACCATGAGATCATGACCGAAGCTGAAATCGAGAGCCAGATGCTCGACCAACAGAACTACCCGGGCACCCCGAAAGGGACGTGTTTTAAAAACCAATTCCAGCCCTTCCACAATTTCTCTCGTTAGAATCAAACAGCATCAAACTGAACACATGACGGCTGAGGAAAAAAAAACAAAAAATCCAGCTACTTAATTAACCCACTGAAAATAAACCCTCAACATTCCAAGCTAAAAGGAATTCACAAATCGTTTTCAGAAAAGCTTTCACTTCCAGGAAGCCTAACACAAATATTTTAACCCCGGTATTTGAGGAAACGTTCTGTAGGCAGCTGAGAATGTTTACCATTCACTTGCTTTTCCATGAAAAGTTTGTGATAAGGCAACATTCATTCTATTCTTATTAGTCTAGAATCACATGATAGTTCCCCAGGTTTCAGCTGATAATACTTGAGAGTGCTTCAGAATTACATCTGGGGAACTCAGACGACAAGTTCAAAACTGGGTTTCACACCTCAAAGTCTTCCGGCGTTGCCCTGGGACTGTCCGAGAATTCACGCTTTGGTGACGCGTCACCACCGCCCGGTCTGGAACGCACGTGTGGCATCTCCCCCAGGTCTCGTCTTGCCTCGTTCTTGGAACAGCAGACCGACTGTTGTATCACGACCACCACGAAACGCACTTGATAAACACCACCACCGACTCTCTCTCCCAATTCTGTGGGAGGAGCAGAGGCTCAGCGAGGCGGTCCTTCTGCTGTTCTCACTTGGGGTTCTCATGATGTTGCATCGGCTGGTAACCAGGGCTGGAGCATTTAACATGGGTTCACTCGTGTCCAGCACTTTGGCGGGGATGGTGGGAAGGCTGGGACCTCTCTCTCTCACGTGGCAACAGGCTATTCCCATGCGGCGATGTAGGCTTCTCGTAGGGTGGCCGGACCCTCACAGGTGGTGCTCAGGTCTGGGGCAGAAAGTGCAGATCTCTCCAGACACGGTCTTGAAAGTTATACAGTATCACTTTCTGCCACAATACACTTGATAAAAATAAGTCACGAGGCCACAGCCCACATTCCGCGAGAAGGAGAGACATTCCACCTTTCCACAGGAGCGTGGCAACAATCTGTGGCCCACCATGTGGCCAACAGGATCAGGCCTCTGAGCCAGTAATGCACAGCTACCTTGCGCCTGCGTTACTCTGCTTTGTCTCTGCTCATAGCAGCACTCAGCCCCACAAAGCCTTTCCTGGAAGAAAGAGTCTGAAAACACAAAGAAATTGAATGCTATGCTTCTTCAGCTATGGACTAGGACAGGGTTGACCCACTTTTTCTGTAAAGGGCCAGACAGAAGCGTTTCAGGCTTTGGAAGGCAATATGGTCCCTGTCACTATTCTACTCTGCCTTTGTATCGGGAAGTCAGCCATTGACAGTATGTCAATGAATGGAGGTGGCTGTGTGCCAATAAAACTTTATTTACAACAGCAGGTGGTGGGACGGGATCGCAGACCCCTGGTCGAGGACAAGGAACGCTGGATTTGGGAACGGAAAACCAGGAACAGACTTCTGACTTCACTACTTACTACCCATGTGACTTTATGGGTTTAACCCTTCAAGCTTATTTTCCAAATCTACAACTCAGGGATAATGCCACCCATCTCCCACGGTGCCGCAGGGAAGGATACACGTGAAACTGCACAGCACGCCCCCTCAGTAACACAAGCCTGCCTTAGCTCTAGCCTGCGGGGCCTGAAGAAGAGCTCCTTGGGAGGGGGTCATGAGGAAATCCAGCTGAGCAGGAGCCTAAGGAGTGTCCTGCACTGTTTCTCAACGAAATGGAAACTTCACTCGTGACTATTATGTTTTGCACCAGACTGTACACTCTTTGTTAAAGACCTGGCACTGTTTTGCCCTTTCTCAATAGCAAAATACCTTGTTTGAAGGCATACGGACACTACTGACACAACCAGTAAGTCACAAACAAGTAACACGCATGGTCGATGAGAAGAAAAAAGAAATACCAAGATGAGCAAAAGAATTGCTTTATTCAAACACCAAGTCCGTTCACAACTGCAGCAGTATTTAAGCTGGTTTTATAACTTCTGAGAGGTTGAGCAAAAAACAGTCTCTGAGACAAGTATGTATATTTTTCAATGCTAAAAGCATAACTGGTATTTTTTAAAATTTATTTGAGAGAGAGAGAGAGAGAGAAAGCGCGAGCGAGGCAGGAGAAGAGAAAGAGGGAGACACAGAATCCGAAGCAGGCTCCAGGCTCTGAGCTGTCAGCACAGAGCCCAATAATGGGCTCGAACCCACGAACCATGAGATCATGACCTGAGCGGAAGTCGGACGCTTCACCGACTGAGCCACCCGGGCGCCCCAACTGGCAGTTTTTTAAAGCATGTTGAGTGCAAACCTTATTCTCCTGAAATTGGCCCTGGTGGGAAAAAACATATTCAAAACAAATATTTTTTGATTTAATCTATTCTTGGTCGAAAGGAATTAAAAGGATTAAAGAAGTTTGTTTGTATCGGTACTAATTGGACAGCCCTTCATCATGCCAACGGTCCTCTGGGAGAATAAGAGATTGCCACAAAAATAACTGGCAGCATTCCACTCCCGTGTCTGGAAAATTCCATGTCACATAGGAAAGGGGATAATATTAGAAGCTGAGTGGCCTGCCCACGGTCACTCTCTTGTCCACTACTGGGCTTTCCCGCTGCACACACTTGAGCACGATGTTGGCCACACTGGTCTTGCAAGATCATGCTCCCTTCTTGCACAGCTGGGCAGCCAGGGTCAGAAGCAGCTGTCCCCACAGCCTCCATGAGAGATGGCTGCATTCCAGAGTGAGGGCGTCGGCAACATCCTAGAAGGGCGTGGGTCCCCTCCTAAGCCCCAGAGCGAGTGCCAATGGCTGTCACCCTTTGGATCGGACGTCCCTTTCCAAAGCGACGTGTACCGCTTCCAGAGCAAAGCACTACGGACCAAAGTTAAAATCTAGGCAAACGGCGGGATGAATGGACCTGCTGCTCTCGATTCAGAAATTAATAAATTGGTATTTATCGTTGGTCTCTAGACTCAGAAATTGGATGGGAAAGAAGTGGGATGACTGAGCGTGAAGAGGAGCAACAGTGAACGTTTCCAAATTCTCTTGTATTTCTACTTAAGCAGAATGGAATTCTCACATGGTGGCTGGGATGTCTATATTAAGAAGCCCAGGCCAATCTTCTCCCAAATAAAGTTCAAGTGGCACTGGGTTCACATGATCCTCTGTGCTCTCCAGACAGCTGATTGTTCCCCCATATCTCCTGCTTTGGAACTTGAGCTTCAGAGTAGCTCCTTGCCTGCTTTGGCCGCAGCCAGTCTATTCTGTACCCAGGAGGTGTGAGTGTGATGAGCTGCTGGAGGACTGAGCAGTCACAGTGGCCTCTCTCATGTAGGTGCATGTGTGCGCGTATGTGCACGCATATGCACACACAAGCACACACTGCTGAAGGCCGATGGTCATGTAAGATGCTAACAGCAGGGGAAGCTGGGTCAAGAATGTGTGGGAACTCTCTGTACTCTCTTTGCAACTTCTCTGAAAATCTAAAATTATACCATGATAAAGAGTTTTTTAAAAAATAAACTCTAGGTCAACTTGAAGGCCTGAGGGGTGCTTCCAGTTTTCACAGGCTCCTTTTGTGTAAGCCATTAAATCCTTTGAAGGGCAGTTTGTTTTTGCCCTGAAATGAAGCTCAAGAGATTCCCAAGGGACTGCAAAACACGCCTGACAAAAATGCATAAACATTCAACATGAAGATACAGGCTCCCCCCCTCCCCCGCCCGTGACAGGCCGCAACTACAAGCCAGCCAGACCGTTCAGTGAAGCCAGGCCTGCAGAACAGGCAGCCATCTGCTCGTTATGCTATCATCCTGCATTTCTTGCTACCCCATCTCCACCCCCCAAAAATGCAAAGGGACAACAAACACTGAGGTAGGCTCCTTTGGTAGCCCTTCGACATCTTAAGGGCATTGAAAACATTTTTTATTTAGTTTTCACAGAGTTGCCTACTCCCCATTCAAATGAATACTCCAGATGAGGTCCTGTAACACTAGCCTCCTTTATTCCTCAAAGCTCTGGGTCTTTGTACTTGTTCCCTCGACCTGGAACCTCCCCACTGCCAGGTATCCTCATGGCCTTCTCTCTCATCTTTGTTCAGGTCCTACGGACACATCAACCCCTCAGAGAGCCCTTTCCTGACCACCCAGTTTAAAACCACACTTATCCCAACACTCACTACTGTATCTTCCCTTTTTTGTTTTTCTTCTTAGAAGATCATTCCTTCTAATATACTACCCTTATTTGTTGAGGGTCCATTTTCCCCAAATGGAAATGAAGCTCCACATGAGTAGAGTTTCTGTATGTTCTGTTCACAGTGAATGAGGTTTCCTGGAAACACTCTATGGAGAGATAGTCCATGTTCATGGATAGGAAGACTCAATATTGTCCAGGTGTCATTTCTTCCCAACTTGGTCTAGAGATTCAGTGTGATCCCAGTCAAAACCCCAGCAACTTATTTTGTGGAAACTGACAAACTGACTCTAAGGTTTATACACAGGCAAAAAACTCTCAACAGCCAACACAATACTGAAGGAAAAGAACAAAGTTGGGGGACTATTACTCGGCTACAGGACCTACTATAAATATGCAGTAACCAACACAGTGTGGTACTGGTGAAAGAACAAAGAGATCAATAGAACAAAATACAGAGCCCAGAAACAGACCCCCATAAACACAGTCAACGGATCTCTGACAAAAAAAGCAAAGATGATCTCTTCAACGAATGGTGCTAGAACTGGACATCCACATGTAAAAAATGAATCTAAACACAGACCTGACAACTTTCACAAAAATGAACTCAAAATTGATAGTTATAAAATACATAACTACAAAACTCCAAGAAGAAAATGTGGGACAAAACCTACATGACACTGGCTGTGGCCATAACTTTTTAGATAGAACAGAAAAGGTGCAATCCATGGAAGAAATAATTGATAGGCTGGACCTTCAGTAAAATTAAAAACCTGTGCTCTGAAAAAGACAACATCAAGAGAATGAGAAGACAAGCTACTCAGATAACATTTGCAAATGACACTTCTGATGGACTATTACCCAAAACATAACAAAAAAATATTAAAACTCAACAAAATAAGAAAACAAAACCCAATTAGAAAATGGGCCAATGACTTTAACAGACACCTTACCAAAGAAGATACACAGATGGCCATTAAGTATATGAAAATAGGCTCAGGGGGCACCTGGGTGGCTCGGTCGGTTAAATGCACAGCTCTTGGTTTCGGCTCAAGTCATGATCTTGCAGTTTCATGGGTTCAAGCCCCACACTGGGTGCTGTGTTGGCAGCATGGAACCTGTTGGGATTCTCTCTTTCTCTCTCTCTCTCCCCCTGCCCCTCTCCCACTGGTACTATCTCTTTCTCTCTCAAAATAAATAATTAAACTTAAAAAAAATATGCTCAAAATCTTCTGTCATCAGGGAAAGACAAATTAAAACAAGTACCACTACATGCCTATTGGAATGGTCACATCCAGAACGCTGACAACACCAAACGCTGGAGAGGACATGGAGCAACAGGATCTCGTTCATTGCTGGTGGGAAAGCAAAATGGCACAGCCACTTTGGAAGACAGGTGGTTTCTTACAAAACTAAATACACTCTTAACCATACGATCAAGCAATCAAGCTCCAAAGGAGTCCAGTACTTACATCCATACAAAAACCCGCACCCAATGTTGACATCAGTTTTGTTCACAACTGCCGAAACACAGAAGTTATTAACCCTAAAAAGAAATGGGTTATCAGGGGCGCCCGGGTGGCTCAGTCGGCTGAGCGTTTGACTTCGGCTCAGGTCATGATCTCACAGTTCGTGAGTTCAAGCCCCGCGTTGGGCTCTGTGCTGACAGCTCAGAGCCTGGAGCCTGCTTTGGATTCCGTCTCCCTCTCTCTCTGCCCCTCCCCTGCTCACACTCTTTCTCCCTCTCAAAAATAAATAAACATTAAAAATTTTTAAAAAAGAAATGGGTTATCAAGCATGCAATGATATGAAAAAACCTTAAATGCAATATATTACTAAGTGAAAGAAGCCAATCTGAAAAGCTACAAACTATAGGATTCCAACTATGGAACGTTCTGGAACAAGCAAAACTATGGAGACAGTAAAAAGATGAGTGGCTGCCAGGGGTGGGAGGTGGGGAGTATGGATGAATAGGTAGAGCACGAAGGATTTTTAGGGCAAGAAAATATTTTGCATGATATTATAAGGATGAATATATGTCATCATACGTTCGTCTAAGCCCACGGCACGTACAAGGGCAAGAATGAACTCTAAGGTAATCTAAGGACTCTGGATGATTATGATGGTCAGTGAGCTCCATCAACTGTAACAAATGTGTCACTGTGGGGGGAGACGCTGATAACGGGGAAGCCCGTGCATGTGTGGGGGCCAGCGCTACGTGGAAAATCTACGTAACTTCAATCAATTTTGCTAAATGATTAATGAACCTAAAACCGCTCTAAAAGGTCTTTTTTTAAAAACTTAAAACATTAAAAATTTTTAAGCATCTAAGAAACAAAACAAAACCATCTATGTGCTTGGCCCTATTGGTATTAATAACATGGTTCCTTAGGATTGACGGGAAAAGAACAAAATATTTTAAATACAAAAAGGACATTTCTTCTGCAGAAAAAAAAAAGTGAAAGTGAGGAGCAGGTATTATTATTCCCATTTCACAGTGGAGGAAACTGAGGCACAAGTAAAAGGTGATGCCAAGAAAGAATCTAAGCTACCGACACTCTGCTTTGAGCAGTCTCCATCACAGGTCTCTCTCTCTCTAAGGAAAAAAACACCCTGACATCAGTCACTTTAAATTTTTTCCTCGAAAATAATATTTCGAAGTTGGAGAATTTTAAATTAAAACATAAATGTTCGAGAAAATTACACGTGGCCAGTCACATATACTCTTGTCGGAAAATGCATAGGGAGAAAGAGACCGCAGTTCTCGCCAAGCTGCTGCTTTCGACATTCTGTTAGAATTCATCGGGACTGGCAGAAAGCCTGGCAGTCAAGACAAGTATGTATCCTTCAGAGACACGGTTAGCGTGGTTCCCGTCCTGGGCTGGAGAGGGACAGTGAAATTTCAAAGTCTGTGTACAGACAAAAGCACACGTGAAAGTTCTCTGAAGCCCAAGGCCTACTTACACCTTCTGCACGTATACGTACACACACACACCCTCGATTTCTTTTAAATTAGGTGAATAAGCACTTGTTTAAAAAAAAATCACAGCACTGACGAATGGATAAAGAAGATGTGGTACATATACACAATGGAATACTAAGCGGCAATGAGAAAGAATGAAATCTGGCCATGTGTGGCAACATGGATGGACCTGGAGGATATTATGCTGAGTGAAATAAGTCAGGCAGAGAAAGACAGATGCCATATGTTCCCACGTGTAGGTGGATTTTGAGAGACTAAGCAGAAAACCAGGGGGGAGGAAAAGGAAAAAAGACAGAGGGAGGGAGACAAAACATAAGAGACTCTCAAAGACTAAGAACAAACTGAGGGGAGAGGGAGGTGTGGGAGGGGGGAGACTGGGTGACGGGCACAGAGGAGGGCACTTGTTGGGATGAGCACTGGGTGTCGTATGGAAACCAATCTGACAATAAACTAAAAAAAAAAAATCACAGCACGAAGGGTAGATGGTAAAGAATGACTGGAGATGTGCGTTTTTCACATCTCGAGATCTCTGAAATCGAGATCTTCTACACAGCCAACGACCCCTTACGATTTTCTCTGCGGCGCCTTCCCCTTTCTCAGAGGTCTACAAAGCAACGATCTTCACTTGTGGCGACATACGGTAGGTCCGCATATTAATGTAAAAGGTGGCGCGCGTGCGTGCTGTTCCGTACTCTGCCTTCCTCGCTCGGCAGCGCGTCTCCAGTCATCATCGACGCGCACAGAGAGGTCTCTCTGCCCCTGACAGATGCACGGTGAGCCACTGAAGGGACAAACATAATGTAACCAGTTGCCGGGTAGTCAGGTCTGTTTTAAACCTTCTGCCGTGCACCGCAATGAAGGGCGCTGGACGATGGCTTTGGACATTCCTAAAAGCAGAGGACAAGTTGCTAGATAAGGCAAGGTAGAGTCCAAAGAAATCATTTAAATACATGTAAGTCACTCTGCCAGAGGCCACTGGGGCCGGGGAGGAAAGCTCAACAACTCAAGGGGCCAAACGACGAGTGAGGACAGGCTGGATGCTGGGGAGAGCCTTGCCTCGGGCAGGCCATAGTCCTGAGTGACTGTAAGGGTTCCTCTGGTCTTCGTGTATCTTCATAAATACGAACACGACAAAACAGAGTTTAAGAGGGAAAGGACACACAAACAAACCTTACTTCATGCGATGCTAACTGCCAGGCGACAGGAGCATGAGCCGCATTTTAAACATGAGGAGAGGGGCGCCTGGGCGGCTCAGCCGGTTAGGCAGCCGACTTCGGTTCAGGTCAGGATCTCCCGGTTCATGGGCTCAAGCCCCGCGTCGGGCTCTGTGCTGACAGCCTGGAGCCTGGAGCCTGCTTCCGATTCTGTGTCTCCCTCTCTCTCTGCCGCTACACCGCTCGCGCTCTGTCTCTCTCTCTCTCAAAAATGAATAAACACGTAAAAATAAAAATAAATTCAAGGGGTGCCTGGGTGACTCAGTCAGCTGAACATCTGACTTTGGCTCAGGTCGTGATCTCACATTTCGTGAGTTCGAGCCCCACATCAGGCTCGCTTCTGTCAGCACAGAGCCTGCTGCGGATCGTCTGACCCCTCTCTCTCTGCCCCTCCCCCACTCATGCTATCTCAAAAATAAACATACATTAAACAAACAAACATGAGGGGAGAGACTCAGACGGGCAATGTGCCCCAAAGCTGGGCACGGGTCTGACTTCCCATCGAAATGCCCCCTATGGCGGAGCAGTAAGAAAAATGTAAGGAAATCCAGGAGGGCTCAAAGGTGCACCGAGGATCCCATTCACCTGGGGCAGGGGGCAGGTGTGGGAAGGACTAGAGGAGGAAGTGAAGTCCGACCTTGGCCTTAAATGACTTGCTCAGATTTACTGGCATTAAAAAAAAATCCATTCAGTTGGTTGTCCTTTTCAGTGTCTAATACTTCTGATTAACAAGGGTCGGGCCAGAGGGCAGGTTCAACAGGGTGAGTTCTCCAAGGTAGAGGACACTGTATGGAGGAGGGACATACGGCCTGCCGGAGAGGCAGATGAGTCAGAGCCAACCCCGTGACCCGGCCGTCCCTCCTGCTCCCTGCGGCACACGGAGTACGTCAGGGTTGCCTGCGGGCGGATTCTCCTCACACAGCGAGGTGAGGGCAGCAGATACGGAGTCACTGCGGTCGTGACAATGTCCACGGGAAGGAGCGAGGCAGTCTTCACACGTCTCTTGGTCTCTCTTCTCCCCGGAGAAGAACCCTCCTCAGGGGACTGAGGCAGATTTGTCCCAATTGCCACCGCCCATGTCAAAACCATGGTAAGAATGGGACCCCAGCGACGGACTAGGTCAATCGGCACCCACCTTCTGCCTCCCCACCCCCACCCCGCATAGAACAAAGGAAGCTGAAGAGTGGCACAAAATCCGAATTCTTGCGGGAAGGAGGTAAGGGTAGTGGAAGTCGGATGTGGAGCCTGGCAATCGGTTTCCACTGCTCTCGTCATTTACTCACTCCTGTCCATTCACTCATCCGAGCGCCACTGTGAGCTTGTTAGCGTATGTAGGACACAAAACCACCTGCCCAAAACTGAACTCTAGGCTTCCAGAGGCTTAAGTTCCACCATATTTACATAAGAATATCCCATCTCCTGGATATTCAAAGTAGCACTGGATATCCCACGTGGTCTACGGATCAAAGAGTAATCTAGCAGTGATACCGTGATTTTAATTACTGCACCTTTGCCCCACTTCCTATCATCACGATCACAGGTGGCTAGGAGGTGGCTCGGTCTGAGCAGCTGCGGCAAAAGGTGTCCTTCACCAGGCCTGTTCTATTCATAGCAGCTCAGCGTGACTCGGGTTACGGGTTGGTTCAAATCCACGTACAACGGGCTCCTCTGACTGAGGCAACTCTGGTACTTTGTCTCTCACACGAGATTTTTATTTTTAAAACCCTAGTATTGGAAATAGAAGTGTCAAGGAAGGTATTAAAAAGGGTGGAGAGCAGTCTAGAATTACAATCAGAGCCAGAAAAAAGAACTTGTGAATTTTTATATAAATCCTGAGTATTCAATATTGTATGCACATGAGACACACCTTTAAGCTTAAGATTTGAAAAATACACACTTTTAGGATGCATTTGAGACAATAAAAAGCAGGAATTCTTGCCTTGTTTCTGTAAGATCTCAAAAGAAACAGAAAGACTTAATTTCACAATTTCTAATATTCACTTGGTGAAATAATCAATTCAGTATCAGTTAATATATATACTAAATATAATTGAAAGACCAGTGGTATAAGAGAGAAGGGTGTGTTTCTGTCTATAAAATATTTTGTTGAAATATTTTAAGCATTTACTGGATATCGAAGTAAATATTAATATAACCCAAGATATATATTAATTAAACAAGATAATTTCCCGAGTTTGTGTCAAAGGACCAATGAGCACATGAAAAGACACTCGACACCAGCAGCTGTGGGGAAATTCAAATCTGAACCACACCGAGCCGCGCAGCCTCCCACCCGCTAAGACGGCTAAATCAGAAAGACAGTTAATAGCAAGTGTTGGTAAGCTGATGGACAATTTGGGAGCTCAAACACGGCTTACGGGAAAATCCAAAATGGAGCAGCCACTGTCGGAAGCCGCCCGGCAGTTCCTCAAAAGGTCACCACACCATCTAGCAATTCCACTCCTAGGTAGCCACCTAAGAGAAGTAAAAGCATACGTCCACACAAAAACTTGTTTATCGATGTTCAGAGCAGCAGGACTCGTAAAAGAAGCAAAAAGTGGAAACAATCCCAAAATTCGGCTGATGAATGGATAAAACAAAATGTGGTCTGTACCTGGACAACAGAATAGTATCCAGCAATAAACAGGAATGAAGGATTGGCATATGGTACTACATGAACCTGGACACAGATGAACCCGGACATTATGCTAAGTGAAAAAAGCCAAACACAATGGACCACGTATTATAGGATTCCACTTAAGTGAAATCTCCAGAATAGGCAAGTCTATAGGAACAGAAAGTAGATTAGCGGTTGCCTGTGGCTGGAGGACTGAGGGAGACGGGGAGCGACTGCTAATGTGTTCGGGGTTTCTTTCTGGGATGATGGAAGTATTCTAAAATTGATAATGGTACTGACAGTATGAATCTGTGAATACACTGAAAGCCTGAGAATTCTATATTTAAAGGGGTGAGTTGTAAGGTATGTGCATTATTATCTCAATAAAGCCAGTATTTTTGTTAAACCTTTTGAAAAGTCGACAGGAAGGAGGAACTACGAAGGGACAGGGCAGGATCTTCAGGGCAAAGGAACTACTCTATACCTTAGCGGTGGCTAACGACTCTACGCATGTTAAGCCTTACAGAACTGGACCCTGAAAGAAAAATATCTACTTTGCTGTATAGCAATTTGAAAAGAAAATTTTTTTTCAGGTGCACCTGGGTGGTTCAGTCGGTTGAGCATCCGATTCAAATTCGGCTCAGGTTACGATTTCACAGTTCCTGCTGTTTGGCAATCTGAAAAATAAAAATTTTTTCCAGGTGCACCTGGGTGGCTCTCGTGGTTCCTGAGAGTTCCCCTGTGTCAGGCTTGCACTGATAGCTTGGAGCCTGCTTGATTCTCCCTCTCTCTCTCCCTCTCCCCTGTGCATGCATGTGTGCTCTCTCTCAAAATAAATAAACAAACAATTAAAAAACTTTTCTCACAAGTCTATAGCTTCGGGCATCCACAGCTGACCTACTGTGAACAAATGTTCAGATATAACCACATCAACGATTAGTCTGGAAAATGGGGAATGATTCGCCTCTTGCTGACTCGGCCGTACCTGCTACAGTGAATACAATAACCCAAGTCATCTCCACTCTCCGCCATATATAAGTTGTAACATGTTTTAGAAATGTGTCGACCATGCCGGGTCATAAAACAGCAGAAGGCCGTTTTCGGGGGAAATAATGGGAGTCCCCCAGGAAAACGCTGCTTCTTCCACTCACCAGGCGAGGAGTGGGAAAGTCCCGGATTCTGGGTCTGGCTGGTTAGCTGGTGAGCAGGTGACCTCTGCTTAACCCACCCCCGGCTTCCCATCGTTGTTAAAACCCGAGCTCCCGATCCTGGCCTGCAAGGCTCTCGCCGTGGAGTGTGTGTCCGCCTCTCCGTCCTGGCTGGGGGCCGGGACTAGGCGGCACGGCAGGGAGGGCCATGAAGCCAGCCAGGCCGGACTCTCCAGCCAAAGAGAGAGCTAAAGAATATCATTCACTCCACAAGCACTTATTGATTATGTTGACTAAGCGCCTAGCGCACGCTTGGCACATGTGCCCTCAATAAATGGCAGCTCTTGTTATCGTTACAGACACACACAGTTCTACGCACGTACGCACACACACGCGCACGCAGCTATGTGAGCTTAAGGACCGGTCCCCGCCTATGCTGTATCCTCAGCACCCAAATGGCAACAATACCAGTAGTGAATGAACACACTGACTCCATGAAACTTGTCTTAGAGGACAGAGGGACGATTCTTCAGAAAGAGCCAGGGTATTTAGAGAAACCTACTAAAAATGAGAGCAGACCTGTATGCATCCCGGTATCTTTCCACAGAGCTCAAGTAAGCGTCAGGGTAGGCGGGGCTGTCTGCGGGAATAGGGAGTTCGATTCCCAAATGTGCGAGAGGAGCAATAAATGACGAGGCTTGGGAAAAGCAAACAGAGGTCTGGGGTCTCCTTTCACTCAGGGAAGACAAATCGAGGAGGGAAGAAAGGCAATATCCCTGGATTCAGAATACCTGCTTGCTCAGGCCAGTTCAGGCCCGCGCTACCTGCGGAGCCACGTCAAGCGGGGTCAGAGTGAACTTGGCTCAGGGCAGGCCGGGGTTCGGGCACCTCCCCAGCCTTTGCTGGCTCCTCTGGGCCTGGAGCTCAGGGGTGGGGGCGGGGACGCAGTAGCCCCTCTTGATCTCTCCAGTCTTCGCCTGAGTCCGGGAGGAAAGCAGACCACACTACAGGACGGGGACCCCACCTGAGTATACCCAGCTCCCCCTCCAACAGGGGAGCCTCCCCAGGTCTCGAAACACCCAGCTGGCCCTAAGGGTCCTCTTCCCTTGCTACCAACTTGATCCCTCATTCTGAAAGGGACTGTGTGTGGTATTTTCTCTCTCATAGAGTCCCTTTTTTTTTTCCTGGGAGAGGGGAGGGGGGATACCATCACCCACCTTTGCTTTTTCTTTGTGCAAAGAACGAGTCGGCTATCACACTACACTAACTGTAAACATCAGATACAAGTCAACTAGACAGAGTCCATAAGGTCCACCAGCTTAAACAAATGGAAAAGAAAAGATTTCATTGTGCGGGACATTGCCTGGGAGAAGCAAGAACTCACAGAAACAGCCATTGTTCGGGAGGAAAGAATCAGGCGGCTTTATTCCCGGCAGCACAGGAAAAAGCAACATTCAGCCGGCTTGCAGCGTCAGGGAATCTGAAGGGCAGTGGAGTGGCCCCGGCCAGTTGGCTCCCCCTGCCTTTCCCCCTTAACAGAAGTTCAAGATGAGCCTGGAGCACCAACGACCCCAAAGGCCATGGGAAAAGGACTTCCTGAGGACCTGTGCACCTGGCCCCCCCCACTTTTCTCAGAGCGAAGGTAGGTGCCTCTGACAGCTGGAACCCAAATCCTGGGGCCACCTGCCGCCCTGGTCCTTAGAGTAGTGGTGTCCAGGTCTTTTGTGATGGGTTGGGGGGAGACGGGGGACACCATACAGAACGATGCCCACAGTGTGATCTCGGGTGGTGAAATACACATCCCGCAGTCATATGCACGCGGGATAAAGATTGCAAGGAAACCTCCAGAACGTTACCTGTTCTCATCACCGATGTCCGTGCACACAGACCTCGCCAGTTATTCACACGAGGCAGCATGAGACAAGTTATTTTTTCCTTAAAGATTTAATCATGTCTGGGACGTCCGGGGGGCTCAGTCAGTGGAGAACCCAAGTCTCGATTTCGGCTCAGGTCAGGATCCCAGCGTCGTGGGATGGAGCCCGAGTTGAACTCTGCGCTGAATATGGAGCCTGCTTAAGATTCTCTCTCTCTCCCTCTGCCCCTCCCCCGCAGTGTGCCCTCTCTCTAGAAAAGATTTAATCATGCTTTTGGTTCAGTTGGCTACTTGCCCGAATCACAGGCTGACTGTTCGGCAAAGGCACGGGGGCCTCAGGCAGCGGTGCTGGAGGGATAGTCCGCTCCGGAAGCCTCAGGTAAGATTACCGCTCCCGTGGGGACGGATTTCCAGGCTTTGTGCCACTAACCTAATGCACGAGGGCGGGCTTCTGAGCCTGTAAGGTCCTCTAAACCAGCCAGCATGCATCAGAACCTTCTGGAGGGCTTGTTAAGGCACAGATTGCTGGGCCCCATCCCTGCGCTTCTCTAGTGTGGAGTTTAAGACCCAAGAATTTATGTTTTGCACAAGCTCCCGTGTGAGGCTGCTGCTGCTGCTGCTGCTGCTGCTGCTTGGGGGCCATCAAGGAGCCACTGCTCTTTCGTTTTGATTTTCTAATAATTTATTGTCAAATTGGTTTCCATACAACACCCAGTGCTCATCCCAACAAGTGCCCTCCTCCATGCCTGTCTCCCACTCTCCCCCCTCCCACACACCCCTCTTCCTTCAGTTTGTTCTTAGCCTTTGAGAGTCTCTTATGTTATGTCTTACTCCCTCTCTGTGGCTTTTTTTCCCCTTCCCCTCCCCCCGTTTAGTTAGGTCTCACAAAGCCCACCTATGCCTGGAAACATATGGCATCTGTCTTTCTCTGCCTGACTTACTGCACTCAGCAAAATACCCTCCAGTTCTATGTTGCCACGCATAAGGTGCCACTGCTGTTAACCAACAAGTAATTTTCTATCCCTAAGACACCAATACACTGAACTCTTCGGCACAGGGCTGATGCCATGCCCCTAAGAACACTGCCCGGGAGAAGGGATCTTTGACTTTTAATTATCTTTAAATTCTTTGTGAGTTCGGACTTCAATGATCACTCCTTGCTTCTGAGGGAGCCAGCAAATATCATGATTCAAAAGCTGGGCAGGGGCACCTGGGTGGCTCAGTCAGTTAAGCATCTGACTCTTGACTTTGGCTCAGGTCACGATCTCCGCGCTGACAGCACAGAGCCTGCTTGGGATTCTCTCTCCGGCCTTCCTCTCCCACCTGTGCCATGGGCTTACTCTCTCTCTCTCTCTTCCTCTCAAAACGAATCAATAAACATTTGGAGAAAGAAAAAAAAAAAAAAAAAGCTGGCACTTGCTAAGCTATCATATCACAAGGTCAGAGGGCAGCCTCAAGTCACGGAAGGCTTCCAAATGAGTCACCAGGGTGTCGCCAGGCAGTAGAGAGGATGGGATTAGAAGGGAGAGAAGTTTAAAAAAAACTTAGAAGGAAAAAAAAAAATCCAAACCACGTTTAGACAGCTACCAGGACTAGGTTCTTGGGAACTGGAGATGAAACACAGCCAGAACTCCACTGTCTTTCAGGATTTAAAAGACAGAGGTCTCAGGGCACCTGGGTGGCTCAGCCTGTTAAGCGCTAAACTTAGGCTCAAGTCATGATTCATGGTGAATGGGTTCGAGCCCCCAGTCGGATCTGTGCTGATAGCTCAGAGCCTGGGGCCTGCATCTCCCTCTCTCTCTCTCTCTCTGCCCCTCCCCTGCTCACGCTCTCTCTCTCTCAAAAATAAACATTAAAACTTTATTAAAATTTAAAAAATAATAATCAAAGATGGAGGTCTTACAATCTGAAGTCACATACGTATCACCCATCATTGTCTTTCCTTTCTTACTCAGCTCGCCCAACTGCGGTGGCGAAGAGCCAGCCATTCTTTAATAAGACTTTGAAGGCCAGCTCCCTCAGGTCTTGGGCCATCAAACAGCTACTCGGCTATTCAAACTGGTGCCTGAGTACAGACCAGAGCCAACACAAGAACACAATACAGCAAGGGTTGGCCCAGGCTGAAAAGAACGTTGCAGGTGAAGGGGAAGTCCCTGCCAAGGGAGCCCCTGACCTTTGAACAGGGCTAATACCGTCCCCACTGCAGAGGGAAATGAGAAGGCATAGATCCCACCGAGCTGCCTACCTGTCTTCCTGCCTGCCTTGGAATGAAGGTTCCCTAGTGAATTATCGAAGAACAGGTCACAGAGGGATCTGCGCCAGCCTCATCCTCACAGAGATTAACTCAGAAGACAGAGAGGCTAGGCTGGTGAACAACACCACATACAATGAGCTCTCCCACCGCCGGGAAGACGATGGCTAAAGAAGTTGACTCTAAACTGGACTAACGTACAATGCTAGCTTTTCTGTACGTAAAGATAAAACTTTGCCTTCAAAATAAGAGTCAGCTTGGGGTGCCTGGGTGGCTCAGTAGGTGAAGCGTCCGACTCTTAATCTCAAGGTCATGAGTTCAAGCCCTGTAGGGCTCTACACTGGGCATGGAGGGCCAGAAGGCCTTCAAAGTCCCCTAAGTCTCACCAAAAGAAAAAAAAATTTAAGCTATAATAAACTATAAAAACAAAGACAATCAAAGGTAAGAGAATATGAAAAATTTCAAAAAATTTTCAGAAGATGAAAGGCAGCAGGACCTGGCTTTAGCCTGCACATAAGCAGAGCAGAATTGGCTATAACAAGTGCCTGCAGGGGGGTCCCAAGGAGAAATGAGGAACCCTGAGAAGGCTTGGGGCTTTAGGAACTGAGCTTTGGGGGATGGTGAAGGAGATCGAGCTTGGGATTAGCAGAAGGGTCATATATGTGCGTAATCTGACACCTTGCCAGCCTCCATAGATCCTGTTGGCCTGCTTGAACATCCGGGTCATGGTTCTTTCTCTGCTGCAACAGAAAACCGGAGTCCCAGAGGTTGAACTATGCCCTAGAAGCACTGTGCCCTAGAACACCAGGAAGGACTGAGGTTGGATTAAAAACAGGAGAGTATGTGTAAATCTCCCCTGCTCACTTCCCTCACTCAATCCACAGAACACCAGCAGCCAGGCAGGAGACAAGAGGTTCCCCTCTGGGGAAAGTGACCAGCACCAAAGGAAACAACTACAGATACGCAAAGTGAAAAAGTGAAAATGGCTAAGTGCCCCATCACTTAAATACTCACGATACTTCATCAACAACCCCACTCTCCGTACACAAAGCCAGTAGAGAACTCCACTCTCCATATAAGCAAAGATCACCAGACATTTGAAAAAAGCTTTTAACTCACAGATACCAGAGCAAACAGAAAACAGGAAACAGAAACAATGCAGAGACCAGAAGTAAATTTCAAAATATTATCATTAATGCCTTCAGAGAAAGAAAACATTGTTTCAAAAAAAAGGAATAGACACTATTCAAAAAAAAAAAAAAAATGGGAGAGGGGCACTCAAGAGAACAAGAATGAACTTTCACAAATTAATACTGGAAATTAACTGACAACAGAAATAAGAAATGAAACAACTGAGAATAAAGCTGAAGAAATCTCCAGAAGAAGAATATGAATTTAATATTAGAGAAAAATAGGTAAGAAACAGAGGGGGCCCATCCTCAGGATACAACAGCCAATAAAAGGAGCTCCAGAATAGAAAAAAAAAAGGGGGGGGGAAATAACAGGAAAAGCCTACCAAAAAATTATATAAAGACTATGCAAAAACTATATATGATTATATATTTATATCATATATATATTTCTTTATATTTACATTATACATAAAAATTATGCTTCTTAGAACTGAAGAATATACATTTCTGGATGAATAGGGCCCACTGAATACCCAGTGTAATGAATGAAAAACATCCTACACATACTCCTGAAATTTCAGAAGCTTCTAAAAATTGAGTGAGATGCAAAGGATCAGTAATCATAATGGTCGAGGTCTTCTCAAAAGCAACACTGAAGGTTACAAGACAGGGAGCATGGCCCTCAGAATTCTGAGGGAAAGTTTATCTCAACCGAGAATTCTATACCCAGTCCAACTACCAATCAAGCGTGAGAATGAAATAAACACGCCAGGATAATTTAGAACTATAGAACCAAAGATGAGAAGACAAAACTCAGAGCTTGTGACTTCCAGGGAATACGACAGAGAGATGAGCAGGCGGGATATGGACATTACTTACTTTCACTCTTAGTGTTAACTTTTTAGAAACTATGTGTGTAAAACTGGCAGGAAACACACCGGACTGAGGACCATGTTGAACCACACTGTGAGTGCACACAAAAGTAGAGTTACTTCAGAGCTGTGGTCAACTCCACAGGTCCAAAGGCCTGGGTTATTCAATCAACCGAGGAAGAGGAAGCAAAGGAAGAGGTAGGTTGTATATTAGAAGACTTAAAATACAAATCAAGTTTTTAAAAAACAGATGAAAATAAATTATGATGCTTAGTGATCATGACGGAAGTCTGAACAGCAGTTACCTTCGGAGGGAGGGTGAGAGGGGCTTCTGCAGAAGCTGAAAAGTTCTACTTCCTGAACTGGGCTATCGCTATTGAAGGTATTTATCTAGTAATAATTCCCTATGCTATTCATGGTTTTGTGTGGTTTTCTATGTTTCATTTTATAATAAAAAAAGGTCTCTTAAAAAGTTATGTGCATGTGATTGTCTTGATAAAAATGAATTGATTAAAAAAAAACTCAAGCGGACCTCACCCACAGAGATTTTCTGGCAAGAGGCTCTCTGTGCATCAACATCGGTTATTTTTGAGCAGTATGATTTGGGATGGTTTCTTGCTTTCATCTCTATTCTGTCCTAAATCACAGAACCTTAAAAACTGGCTATTGCATAAAAAAGAAAGTCAATATTTTTAATTTAAAAAGTCAACCATATTTATGTGCTAATCTTTCACATTTGAGGGTTCCAGAGTTTTCTCCTTCTTTTCTTTCCACCTGATGAATGTCAAACCCAGAACTGAGGGATAGAAATGGGAAAGAGTAAATCTTAATGAGCCCATTTTTCTATCTTCCAGATCCGCCCAAGGACTGGCTTCTGTGGAACCACTTACATCCCACTTTTTCTCCACTGAAAAAAGTAATTCAGGGATATAATAATTGCACATTTTTAAAACTGCTTCACTGACTCGAGGCTCAAATTCAAGAACCAGGAGACCAAGACCTGAGCTGAAATCCGGGAGTCAGATACTCAACTGACGGAGCCACCCAGGTGCCCCAGGAATGGATTTAAATATTAGGCACTAAAATGTTATTCTGAGTTAGCTAAAATGAATACACAGGTACCTCCAATTTTGGTCGAAGTTTGCACTGTCCTTAAACACTCAATGAAACCAAAGCCACCCTAATGAACCAAAGAATAGTTATTTCAGGGCCCTCAGGAAATACCAAAATTCATGACATTCAGAAGGGACAATCAAAGAGCATACACTTACATTAAGAAAAGATGGAGACAACCAGTCAATTAACACCAGAAATACGACCCAGTAGTGTTTGATGGGTTTATGGATTGGGACTTAGTCTTAGTGGAAAATATTTATAACTTCTTCTTCCCAAAACAAGTACTATAAATTCTAGCAGACACTGTTCCTTCTAGCTAAATCCAAACTCAACTGTAAACACATGGATTCATTTTCCCTCTCAAAGAAGGGCTCCAAGCACTCAGTGAACAGCCTCTGAATTCCACCTTCCTGGGAGGGGGACGCTAGAGCCAGAGGAACTCCAGGCACCAGCTCGTTTATCCTCCCAGCTGGTGGATAAGCCCACACCCTCCTCCAGAGGGGGAAGACCTTCTAGAAGCAGCCAGGCAAGGCAGCAGAGGGGCACAGACGACAACCCACATCTGCTCTCACCAGGCGGACTCTACCCTGCCTCCTCAAGCTGTGGCCTTCAGAGGGTCTCCTGGGAGTTTCTGAATGGTACCAAAATCACATGTGATTTTATTTTTCAAGTATGCTCTAGGGCGGATTTGAATCAACAAAAAGAAAGAACGTTGCATAAGTCGCTCTGTCAAAACCATGATTATCAAGGCAAAGCTTCCAGTTCCAAATTTGGTATCTGCTGCCCAAGTGAGTCAGTCCCTGGTTTGTGTGTGCCATTCAGTTCGGAGACCACTGCCCCCAGAACACAGATTACCAAAGACAGACTCTGGTCCGCCAGAGGAAGGAGGGCCACAGTGAAAGACAGCAATTCTCGGCAGGGACTCCCCTCGTGATATGCTAAACCTTTTGACTATCTAAAATTCGAATAATCGAAAAGTTTCAATACACAGGTTTTTAAACCTGTATATGTAATGGACGACTGTAACCAGGGCCAAGGGAATGGGTTTGATTCAGAAGCGGCTCTGAACAAAAGTACACTGAGGAGCGCTTCGGTTTACTAAGCACAGTGGCCTGACTAACCATCCCAGGTGAAGGCGTCTTGGTTCGGACTGGCAGTCAGATGGCATGGCCTCAGGATCACAGGACAACTGAAGGCCAGGGTGCAAACTGGATCCCAGTCTGGGTCCCAACCATGCAGAGCACCAAGCATCCAATGGACTCACTTTTAAAGTGAGCCTTACTTAGGCAAAGGATTGCACCCACAGTGACCTGACCTCACAAAGGGCCTTCGGTTTGCATTTAAATGAATTGAATAATGATGCGATTCCACCTCTAAAACTCTACCCTTGGGGCACCTGGATGGGTCAGTAGGTTGAGCATGGACCTGACTTCCGTTCATGGTCCCAGGGTCATGGGATTGAGCCCCACGTCGGGCTCCACGCTGAGCTTATGATTCTCACACTCTCTCTTCCTCCCTCATCCCTCTCCCCCACTCATGTGCGGTTTCTCTCTGAAGGAAAACAAAAAACAAAACAAAACTCTGCTATGAAGCAGTTTCCACAGTAAGGTTCCTTTAAATCAAGGTAGGAGTCCAGCTTCTAAATAAGGTTATAAAACGAAAAAGTATACATTTATAGAGACGTTATGTACTATAAAACGTGTCCTCCGGAGCAGTTTATAGTAGCAAGAGGTTTCTGCTTTGAGAAATTTAAATCACAGTTCAAAAATGGCTACATCTTTTTTTTTTCTTTTAAATGTTTCTAAGAAATGCACAGACCTCAGCTGGTAAGGATTTTCTTTTCTTCAAGTAAGTTGGCTTTACAGCTCTAATTTTTTAAACAGGGCTAACTTAAAAATCCAGAGGAATCATGTAATTCAAGTGAAAAAACAGAACATAGGAAAGAAAATAAAAATTGGCAGCAGGCTCAAGGCCGTTTCAAAGGCTGACCTTTGTAACTAAATATTCATAACGAATAAGTGGTATTTATTAAAAAGCACTTAATAAGCCCCTTACCCTCACCGACCCGTGAAGAAGGCACCCCACCTCAGCCCTACCAAGGAGGAGACTGCAAGTCTAGCAGCTAGAGAAATAGCCCACGCGGCTGGCAGGTAGCACACCCGGGGCTTGAACCTGGGCAGTCGGGCTCTGGAGCCCAGCCTCTTGGCACAGCAAGATGAAACTTGTCCTGGCAAATCCAATTTATTGACTACTTTCTAGGAAACCTGCCGTCTCATACAGGGAAAACTTCCACATAACACAAACAGTATTCAAATGACCTCTAAAAAAAAAAAAAAAAAAAGCCTGAAAAAGATGGCGTGGGGCAGTGGGGTGGAGAGGGATGTTAAGACGCTGAAAAAACATTAGTTTTAAATTCCAGGGGCGCCTGGGTGGCTCAGCTGGTTAACTATCTGACTTCAGCTCAGGTCATGATCTCGAGGTTCCTGAGTCTGAGCCCCACACTGGGCTCTGTGCTGACAGTGTGGAGCCTGCTTGGGATTTTTCTCTCTCCTCTCTGCCCCTCCCCCACTCGCAGGGTTTCTTAATTAATTAATTAATTCGTTTCCACCATGAGTTTCTAGGTCCCAAATCTAAGTCAGGTACCTAGGGCCACCTGAAAAGTAAGTTTCTACCCAGACCAGCGGCCAGCACATCTGGGTTCCAGCAAATCAAGAGAACCGGCTGGTCGGCCGACCATGCTTTCTATCCCCAACCACCCCACTTCTGCAGATCAGGGCAAAGAATCACAACCAGATGGCGAACACTCGAGTTTCCAATTTCAAAGTATTAAACTATGACCATGGACATCATTTTATTTAAAACATAGGGTCGCCCACCAACCAAAGGCATTTTAAAGGGCCGGGAAGAAGGCCGCCCATCAGGTCGTCAAGGGCTCCTGGAAACCACAGCATTGTCCTCTTTCAAATCTTCCAACGGGAGGCCCCTGGGGAAGGCGGGGGAGGAGCCCCGCCACAGTGAGAACCAGGGATACTGAAAAGCAAAGCCAGGGACTGGCTCCGAAATGGCCAGACCCTACAGACTATGAAAACTGGGTCCTCTCTCTACTCTCCATGTCCATGGAGAAAACAGGACACAGGGTCTCGTAGTTAAGAGAAACCCACAGGCAAAAAGCCAAAAACAACATCCATCACAAACTAGAGGGATTTGCTCACAGGGCAGAGGGGGATGGGGGGGAGAGGCAGAGGGGGGTTGGGGGTCACAGCAAGGACAAAGGATTCCCAGGACAAAGGGAGAAGGAGGAGGGTAAGGGTCAGGAGGAGGGAACTAGCAAGAGAAAAGAAGGGGCCAGGAGAGAGGACGGGAGGGGAGAGAGGGGAGAAAGAGTGCAGGAGAGGGAATGGGGGAGGGGAGACCAGAGGAAAGGTGAGGGGGAGGGCAGGGAAGAAAGAGGGGACTGGGGAAGGGGAGAGGGACAGGAGGGAAGGCAGGAGGAGGGCGACAAGCAGGGACAAACTGAGACAGCTGAGTGCCTTGCAATGGTTGCTAAGCTGCTGCCATAAACCCACAATAATGGCTGCAGATACACTAATCCTGACTCCAAAAAGGGGAGGCAAGATCAGCAAGAACAGTAAAGCAGAGTTCCCGGGATCGAATTCCACAGAAGCATCCTTCCTAATGTATTCTTTACAAAGGAGGCCAACATTCCCCCGTAATAAGAGCCCACGATCATTATTCTTTTTAAAGAGGAGACAAGGAATCAGTATAATTAGGAACACTTCCAGCCCATGGCAGGTCGGGGACGGCTTCGGTATTAGAGCGGCCACGGCAGAGGCAACAGGAGACGGTCAGCGCCTAGAGACTGGAACAGCCCGTCCGCCATCAGCAGGAAGAACTGTATTCCTTCCCTGAAACACGTACTATGAAGCAGCCGCTGTCATGGGTTCACTTTCTGAAATACAAAGAACTTTGGTTCCGTGAAAAACAACTTGTAAGCAGAAGCGATTTTTACTCAAAAGTCTCTATCTCAAAAGCATTTTCATTTAATGCAAGTCCTGAAAAATAATACAGGAAAGTAATGAATAATTTGAAAAACATTTACTGCAATATACCGCACTAATCAAATATACCACACTAATCAAATATACCACACTAACCAAATAAAGGACCAAAACTACATCACCACCTCGATATACGCAGAAAAAGCATTTGACAAAATTCAACACTCCTTCATGATAAAACATGCGACAGACTAGGAATACAGGAGACCTTCCTCAACCAGATAAAGAGCATCTATGAACAGCCCTCAGCCAACATCACCCTCATTAATGAAAGAATGAACATTTTCCCCTGTGATCAGGAACAAGGCAAGGACCCCCATTCTTGCCACTTTTATTCAACATTATACTGGAGGTTCTAGATAGGGCGACTAGGTGAGAAAATGCAATCAACAAACTCATACTGGAAAGGCAGAAGTAAAGCTTCTATTTCTATTTGCATATGACATGATCTTGTATATCAAAAACCCTAAGAAACTATTGGAACTAACAAACAGGTTCGGCAAGGCTGCAGATCTGTCACAGATATACTGGACTCCCACCTCACCCCCGAGACCCAAACTAACTTGAAATGGATCACAGCCCTGCATGTAAGAGCAAAACTATAAAACTCTTAGAAGAAAATCCAGGAATAAATCTTCAGGACCTTAAGTGAGGCAATGGTTTCTTAGTTACAACATGAAAAGCACAAGTAACGACAACCAAAAAAAGACAAATAGGACTCCATCAAAATTAAAAATTTTGTGCTGCATATGAGATCACCGAGAAAGTGAAAAGACAACACAGAACAGCAGAACACATCTGCAAAACGTACATCTGATGAGGGTCTTGTATCTAGAACATATAAAGAACTCTTACAATTCAACAGTAATAATCTAATTTAAAAACAGAAAGGGGGTACCTGGGTGGTTCAGTAGTTTGGGCTTCCAACTTCAGCTCAGGTCATGATCTCGTAGTTCACGAGTTCGAGCCCCGCCATCAGGCCCTGTGCTGACAGCGCAGAGCCTGCTTGGGATTCTCCCTCTCCCTCTCTCCTGCTTCCTCTCTTCCCCTCCTTATCCCAAAATAAATAAACTTTAAAAAAAAATGACGAAGTACTATAATGCTACAACATGGATGAAAACATTACACTGAGCAAAAGAAGCCAAACACAAAAGGCCAATTATTATATGATTTCAGTTATGGGAAATATCAGAACAGGCAAGTCCACAGAGACAGAAAATAAACTAGTGGTTGCTCAGGACTGGGAACGGAGGGGTCTGGGACACGTAGTGGGAGAAAGGGAAAGACTAGGATTGACTAGTGACAGCTAATGGGTACAGGGTTTGTTTCCTGGGAGACATACGTTCCTATATATATGTTGTGGCAATGGTTGCACAACTGTGATACATTTAAAAAAAAAAGTAAACTGGATGAATTGCAAGGAATGTCAATTGCAACACTGTTAAACACAAAACAAAACAATGTATCCTTGGTATTTTGGTCCAGGTAAATGCAATTCGGCATTTCTAACCCTGTCCCAACACCCTTGCACCACCTGGAGGAGGAAACTATGTCAAAGATTTTAACTGTTGGGGCATCTGGGTGGCTCAGTCAGCTAAGCTTCCCCCCAGGTCTTGATCTCAGGGTCACGAGTTCGAGTCCCGAGTTGGGCTCCGGCTGGGCGTGAAGCTTACTTTAAAAAAAAAAAGAAAGAAAGAAAGAAAAATCTCCTATTATCCAATGGGCGGAAAACCTCTCTCTGCCACACTCCAATCCCAGCCTCCCCTCCACTTGAGATTCCCATTAGAAAAAGGAAAAGCAATTGACCTCACTGATCCACACCCTCGTCAAACAAGGTGCTAAGGATACCATAACCCTATCTTACACTTAGACAAGGTCCAGCAGCGACCCTTCAAGACACTTCCGGAACCCAGGACTGCCCGCCCTTCCTGCACATCACACCGCCCGCCGATCACCTCTGCACGGGGGACAAGCGTGGACTCAAGTACTAGCTACTCGACTTGCAATGGTTCCCCAAGAACCACCTCAACGAGGCCACAGGGAGGATAAAAGGCTGTAATCCATGTAAACACTTACTGTTGTCTGTTGTTGTTACCAACGAGAAAGGAGAGGCAGGTGTTAGAGCCCAATTTTAGAGACAGAAAGAGATTCCTCTAACAGGATTTCCCCAACATGTATCATGCTTCCTCCTCCATCTGAACAGCCTGCCCCTCCCTTTAGCTGGAGCCTTCCCAAACTCCCTAAGCCAAAAGCTGCTGGGATAGTTCTCAGAGCACAGTCGCCTCTTGGTCACTGCTACAACTTTACATTTCTTTGTGAAATCTCATCAATGTCCATCTATAAGGACTGTAAACTCTTGAGAACGGGAGGGGGGGGGGGTCTGCATGTCTGCTCACCATCCCCCCCCCCACCCTGCCTGCCATTCCTTCAACAAAAACACCAGTGGCTAGGCACTGGGCTCAGTCCTGAGCACCCCCAGTGAACCTCAGAGACGGGGCTCCCAACTTCCAGCAGCCTCCGTTCTCCTTAGGGCGAAGGCTGAAAATAAAATCCATAAACCAGTGAATAAGATCATTTAAGGGGCGTCTGGGTGGCTCAGTCGGTTAAGCGTCCAACTTCGGCTCAGGTCATGATCTCATGGTTCATGGGTTCGAGCCTCGCGTCGGGCTCTGTGCAGACGGCTCGGAGCCTGGAGCCTGCTTCAGATTCTGTCTCCCTCTCTCTCTACTCCTTCCCCACTCATGCTCTCTCAAAAATTAAATAAACATTAAAAAAAAATTTTTTTAATGGGCATAAAACTGGTGCAGCCACTCTGGAAAAGCGTGGAGTCTCCTCAAAAAATTAAAAATGGAACTACCCTACGACTCGGCAATTGCACTACTAGGTATTTATTCAAAAGATACAAAAATGCTGATTCGAAGGGGCACAAGCACCCCAATGTTTACAGCAGCACTATCGACAATAGCCGAGATACAGAAATAGCCTAAATGTCCATCACCTGATGAATGGATAAAGACGGGGCATTTAACAATGGAATATTACTCGGCGATCGAAAAAAGAATGAAATCTTGCCATTCACAACAACATGGACGGAACTAGAGTGTGTTGTGTTAAGAGAAATAAGTCAGAGAAAGAGAAATATCATATGATTTCATTCATATGTGGAATTTAAGAAACAAAACAGACGAACATAAGGGAAAGGAAGGAAAAATAAAAACAGAGAGGGAGACGAACCATAAAAGACTTAAGTACAGAGAACCAACTGAGGGGTATTGAAAGGGAACTGGGTGAGGGGGTGGGCTAGATGGGTGATGGGCATTAAGGAGGACCCTTGTTGGGATGAGCACTGGGTGCTGTTTATAAGTGACAAATCACTAAATTCTATTCCTGAAATCATTATTACACTACATGTTAACTAACTTGGATTTAAATTTTAAAAAATAAAAAGAAATAAACACGAGAAAACGGGCATAAAACGGCCGCTATAAATATGTGTCCGATCAATGAATGACGAAGAGCCATCCCCGTCTAGTTACACGAATCCTAAACCCGCGGCAGCAGCTTCCATTTCTACCACACGTGACAGCGCGCCCCTGCTGCCCGGTACCAGCACCGCCTGCTGCACTCTGCCGTCTCAGTGTCCAAGAAGCCCCCGCTCCCCGGAAGGTGAAAAGGCACTGTGACATGTAAAGTCAGGCCCGGTCTGATTTTCAGGCCGAGAAACACGCCAGTTTTCCCCAGCTGCAGCATGAGTCAGAGCAGCCCCGGCTATCTCATGACCCAGGAATTCTGTTTCTTGGCTCTGGTGACGACAGCTAGTGTTTTGAAAATGTCCCCAAACGTGTGACCAAAGAGCGCAGAGAGGCTGCAGAGAAAGTCCGCTGCAGGGGGCCACTCCCCTTTCCGAATCCCCGTCCTTCCAGCAGCGCTGTGAAAACTGAACAAGAGCAAAAAGATCACCTCTGCTCTTTGCTCACTTGATGTTTACTTAGCACCTACTATCTGCTAGGCACTGCAACTTCTAGCACTACTGGGAGGACGAGGGGACGCAGACCCAACAAAAATCCCTGCCCTCAGAGGACTTGCAACTTGCTGGGAAGAACTACCTCAATGTGCTCTGCCCCCAATAAAACACAGGCGAGAACAGGCCTTCGGGTCGAATGCCACCTGCCAGGGCAAATGTCTGCGTGCCCTCCACCATCCAAGTGACGCCTCTCACGGACCTTCTTTCACTTCCAAGGGGCCCCAGACAAAAATATCAGCAGTGACGGGCCACCAGGAAAACTGCTGATACAGAGGAGTCGCCTGGGGTCAGGAAAGGCTCCCGTGCCAACCTCGGGTCAGACCTAAAAGGTGAGCAGGATCAGCCAAGCCGCCAGAACAGGCTATGCGGGGAGCAGGGGCGGGGCGCGGCCTCCACAGGCAGAGGGAACAGCAGAGGCAAAGTCCAGGAGGAAGGAGAGAAAGCAGGACAGTGAGGAAACAAAAAGCTGAGGAGGGCTTTGGCCAGGGAAGGAAGGGCAGCAGCCGAACAGGTCGTACGCAGGCGAGTACGGGGAGCTGATGTGCGCTTTAGAGAGGCCATCCTAGGGGGAGGGGCGCCCGGGTGGCTCCGTTAAGGATCCGACCTCGGCTCAGGTCATGAACTCGCGTCTCGGTCTGTGGGTTTGAGCCCCGCGTCAGGTTCTGTGCTGACAGCTCGGAGCCTGGAGCCTGCTTCACATTCTGTGTCTCCCTCTCTCTCTGCCCCTCCCCCATTCATGCTCGTTTGCTCTCTTTCAAAAAATGAATAAACATTAAAAAATTTTTTAAACAAGACAGAAAAAAGAAAGGTCACCTTAGCGGCAGAGCAAACGCTAGAGCAGCCAAGGCCAGCAGGGCATTCAGGGAGGTCGGGGAGGCAAACGCCAGGGGAACGGGTGAAGGGAGAGAACGGAGAGTCAGGAGAAGGTCCAGCTTCCTGCCCAAGCAGCTGGGACGCACCTCTTCCTTGGTGGGGAGGAGGTGGCAGAAATGGGAAGCAAGCGGTGGCGGTGGGGACGAGCTGGGCCGTGTCTGTGCCTCCCCGGATGGAGATGCGCAGTGGGCGGGCACACGGGTCCAAATCCAGACAAGATTTGGGTAGGGGTAACAACCAAGGCCACAGGCATGGCCACGTCCAGGGCCAGTGCGCAAGGCAGGGGGCTCAGCTGAGGTGACACGCCCTGAGGACACCAGCGCTCAGGAGCTCCATGGGGACAGAGGAGCCTGCAGCCTCCGGAGGCAGGGGGAGGGAAGCCGCGAGGGCACGGCTTCCCAGAAGCCGGGGGAAAAGAGCTTTCCCAGATAGAAAGAATGCGAGTGTGCAGCCCGTGCCAAGGTCACGGATGCCGGGGTAACGAATGCCAGGACTAGGTGTGCCCTGGACTTCGCACCAAATTCTGTGCTGTTGGTAGGGGAATGACGGGCTCACGTGCCTGAGGGCAACAGGGCCGGGGAGAGGGGGGAGGAGGTCTCAGGGAGACTGGCAGGGAAGGGGAGGAAAGGGCCACGGGGGAGGGGGGGTTCTGGAAAGATGGGGCAGAACTGAGTACGTCCCGGGGTGAGGGGGATGCAGTCCACAGATGGGATGAGGCTGAGGAGACAGAAAGAAGGACCGATCTTCCAAGCGCCGCCCTGAGGAGGTCGGAGAGGATGGGGACCCACAGATGACGCCAATCAGCCTCCAGCAGGAAGAGGGTCCCTCCTTCACTTCACAGGAGACGGGACAGAAGAAAGGCCCTTAACACCTGGACGTGAAGGCTGGGAGGCAGCAAGTCTGCCGGCTCCCGCTCACTCTGCCGGGGGTGATGTGTTTGGGAAAGGCGCGGAGAGTCTAGAACAGTCCCTGTGGCACAAGGCAGAGAGAGAGGAGCCCAGGGAAACACAAACAACTGAGCAGAGCCACGGGCCCAGCCGAAGCTGCTTTACGGGGGTCATCGTGCTGGGTGATAGGTGACCCGTAACTTCTCCGGCAGCCTCAGCAGGCAGGCGGAGTTCCCCGGGTGGCACAAAGCAAGGACCACGGGTGCTCGGAGACCACAGGCTGGGGTGGACGGGAGACGCCGGGAACCTGGATGGGGCGAGCAAATGCGTGCAAAGGGCTGGGAGGTCTGGAGTTGAAAGAGCAGCGTGGTTGTGCTCAGGGTTTCCGAGGCGGGACAGGTGCCTTCAGGAGGTGACGCCGTCCAGGCTCACGCCGGGGCAGTGGCTAAAGCAAGGAGAGGCCGCCACCGCTGAAGAGGAGGTAGTCAAGGGGCCGGGCGAGGCCTCGGAATCCCGAATGATGCAGGAGGTCAGGGAAGACGACCTTGAGCCAAAAGCCCGGGTCTTCCATGAGGGAAGCAGAGAGAGAGAGGCCGGGCAAGGAAGGAGAGAGCAGTATACCGAAGTGTCACCAGCCCTGAGCCCTCGGGGAGCCCCCGCAGCGTGCTGCCAACAAGCAAGGAGGCGGCCAATCTTCCTATACGTCACCTGATTGAATCCCCACAATCAGGCTACACGGTCTTATTCTACAGATGCAAACCCAGCATCGGTGGCGAAGAACTTTCCCCAGGTCACAGAGCCCAGACGCGCGGGACCAGATTAGGAGGGGCAGGCATCCTAACGTCAACTCGGCCTGGCCCTGCGGCGCGCGCACAGAGACAGGGTAGATTGCATTATTTATGGCCCAGCAATCACTTATCCCCTTGCGAGGGCTCTCTAATTGCACCCCGCACGTCTCCGAGGAGGAGGGGTCAGGGGCCACCGGCTGCCGGCTAATAAGCGACGGGCTCTCCTCCTCCTGAATGGCTTACTGTACTCGCAGAGATGGGAGGCCACGGTAATTACCCCGGAGCCCATTAAAATGAGCCCAGAATGGGATGTGCTGATGGTTCCAGGACAAACACATCCATATGTACTTTGAGGAAACCCTAGCCTAGAATTTATATTTCTAAAAGAGCTGACTTGCTCATATGCTACAGGAAAAATCCCTTCCTTCCCACATTCCCGAACAAAGCAGCCAGTGTTTCCATTCAACGACAATGGGGTTTCGTTTTAAGCAGGGCGGCAGCCGGCCACATTTGTCTCGGGGAGTTAAGAATATTGGCACCACGGTCTTGGGGTGATCGGAGAAAAACTTGAGGAAGTAAAAGAGGACAATAGTCTGGTAGCCAACATTAATAAGTGAAATGGCCATCAGCGTTAATTTGTTTGTTTGTTTTTTTTTTGGAGTATGAGCGGGGGAGGGGCAGAGAGAGGGAGACCCAGAGTCCAAAGCAGGCTCCAGGCTCTGAGCTGTCAGCACAGAGCCTGATGCAGGGCTCAAACTCATTGACTGAGAGAGAGATCATGACCTGAGCTGAAGTCGGGCACCCAACCAACTGAGCCACCCAGGTGCCTCGGGTTTTTTTTCCAATGTTTATTTTTGAGAGCGAGCCAGCATGCTATTTCCCTAGTGGGGGAGGGGCCGAGAGAGAAGGGGACAGGGGATCTGAAGTAGGCTCTGTGCTGACAGCAGTGAGCCCAAAGCGGGGCTCGAACTCACCAGCCATGAGATCATGACCTGAGCCAAAACTGGACACTTAACCGACCGAGCCACCCAGGCGCCCAGCATTAATTTGGTTCCTTAATAACTTGGAATTTATTTATTCAGATGCCCATAAGATGTAGTGGAAAGGCCATTCGAAGAGAGGTGTCCAGAGGTTCCAAAGAAGCCTCTGGGTGTTGCCACACTCTAGGTAAACCCGAGGGATATCCTGGGGCTTCACGCTGCACTTGGCAAGACTCCCCTGCCCACGCACAGGCCGGGTGACAGGCAGAGGAGACACAAGCCCCACAGCCACTACCTGGGAGACAGCAGCACATTCTGGAATAGGCAGGCCTGTCCCACTCGTCCTGGCTTACTGCAACCCCAAAATAAGCCAGGCCCTTGAACTGATTATTCTTACCATGTTCTACCAGAACACACCAAGATCTCCCGTCCTCGAATATTTCAGATTCCAACAGAATGTACCTTCCCGATTCCTCACGATAACCCCAGCGGCTGACCTACTTGAAGCATCGGCACTTGCTCTTCAAGGCAACCTGCTGAGCCTTCCTAACCCGTCCCTCCGGCCGTCCCTCCAGCCGGCTGGGGAGGGAACAGAATCCTCTCCCTGGCTCCTGGGGAGCTGCAGCGGCGTCGGATTCTCTCCCCACGCCACGTCTCAGGCCGAGCCTCGAAGGGAGGGAAATAATCTCAGATTATGATGTCAGCAAGAGTGATGCTGATAAACCTTGGATCAGCGGTTTCGTTATTTTCCTAATCTTCCCTGTTCCTGAAACGCTGATCCTCAGGGGGGGCGGGGGGAGGCTGTCACCTGCAGTGTGAGGAGACCGGCGACGAGCCCCCAGACGACCCCACCACTCTCGTTGATGAGAGAAGCATGTTTAAAATAGGACCTTTTGGGGCGCCTGGGTGGCTCAGGCGGTTGAGCGTCCGACTTCAGCTCAGGTCATGATCTCGCGGTCTGTGGGTTCGAGCCCCGCGTCGGGCTCTGTGCTGACAGCTCAGAGCCTGGAGCCTGCTTCCGATTCTGTCTCCCTCTCTCTCTGCCCCTCCCCTGTTCACGCTGTGCCTCTATGTCTCTCAAAAATAAATAAACATTAAAAAAAATTTAAAATAGGACCTTTCAAAGAGGGCGCTGGAGCCAGACACAGAGCAAGCAAATTTGCAACACAGCGAAGAAAATATTCTCGGAACCGCCTGAAGACTCGTTGGGGAGTTTTCAACGTGGGAAATTCAAATCGCCACGGTTCACTCTAATCGACCGCTCCCGACGCTGCGCTCCGAGGCACGGCACGCTGCTGCTGCTCCTCCTCTTTGGGATCTGTTCAATGGTTCCTTCCCGCTCGCGGAGTCGGGAGGAAGAGTGAGTGAGAGTCACCTTTTCCCCCCTGCCCGGAAGACACGGCATTCTTGTTCCTCTCAGCCCTCGGCTCGGGCTGGAGACGAAGCTACCTCCGCTCACTCCTTCGGGTGAATTTCGGCCCCAGCAGCCCCTACGAACCGCTGGGCCAACGAATTACCCAGAATGACTTTTACCACCAGGAGTTTTAAATCCTGTAAATGTTTTCTGGCATTAAAAGTTCCATCCAGAACATAGGAGAGGGAGGGCATCGCTGCCTGCCACAGCTCCTCAAATCCGCGGCCAGCGGTCCTGAGACTCTGCCCCCAACACACGCCACATCCTCACTCTGGCCGGGAGCTGCCGCCGCTCTGCCTGGGCCCGTACCAGCACAGAGCCCTACGCCGCTCCCCGCTCTCTGCTCCCGCAGCCCGGCGCTCCACACGGCAGCTGGGGGGCCCACGCAGAAGGTAAATCCATTCGCATCACGCCCCCTCCCTGCCCAGAATCCTCCGGCGGCTTCCTTCCCGTCACACTCAAAATCTCAGGGCACCTGGGGGACTCAGTCAGTTGAACATATGACTCTTGGTTTCAGCTCAGGTCATGATCCCAGCGTTGTGGGATCGAGCCCTGCATCAAGCTCAGTGCTGAGCGTGGAGCCCGCTTAAGATTTTCTCGGGGCGCCTGGGTGGCTCAGGCAGTTAAGCATCAGACTTCAGCTGAGGTCATGACCTCACGGCTCCTGAGTTCGAGCCCCACATCGGGCACCTGGAGCCTACATCGAATTGTGTCTCCTTCCCTGCTTGAGCCGTCTCTTTCTCTCTCAAAAATAAATAAACATTAAAAAAAAAAAAAAGGTTCTCTCACACTCTCCCTCTGCCCCTCTCTCCTACTGTTTCTCTTTCTAAAAAAAAAAACAAAATGGGGCGCCTGGGTGGCTCAGTCGGTTAAGCGTCCGACTCCGGCTCAGGTCATGATCTCACAGTCCGTGAGTTCGAGCTCCCCTTCGGGGTCTGTGCTGACAGCTCAGAGCCAGGAGCCTGCTCGGAATCTGTGTCTGTCTGTCTCTGTCTCTGTCTCTCTCTCTCTCTCTCTCTCTCTCTCTCTCTCTCTCTCTCGGCCCCTCCCCCACTCATGCTTTGTTTTTTTATTTTTGAGAACAGGAGAGACATCTTTAAAAAAGGCATTAAAATAAATAAAATGAAAAAAATAAAATCTTAACTCCTGACCATAGCCGGGCAGGCCAGTGGAACGCAGGCCTGTCCTGACCATCCACCTCAACCATGTCCACTTTCCTGGGGGGCGGGGGGGGGGATCCCTACATTACAGCCACACCAGCCTTCTTGCAGAGGCCTGGACACTTGCTGTGTGCTCTGCCTGAGAGCATGCTGTGACTCCATATTTCCCCATGGCTCCTCCTCCTCATCCCTATTTTGGGCTCTCTGCTCACCCATAACCTCCCTAAGCACGCCTTCGAGGCCACTCCAGCCTCCGTCACCCTTCCCTCTCTATCGCCCATTGTCACTACCTGGCATTACAGCCTACACCTGCTACTCGATGGTGTCTGTCTCTCTCACCTGCCCCCAGACCTGGGCTGTCTAGGTTACAGTCATACCTCAACGCCCGGCCCGGGGAGTGGGGGGGCACTCAACACACACTTAAGTTCACTCTTCTAACCAGATCTCCAGCTCCTCGTGCTGCCTGGAAGACACCGACCGCAACCAAAGCGGACGCTTTCCTGCTGAAGACCCGGGAAATCAGAACCCACGTTTCTGGGATACGCGTAAGAAGCTCGCAAATATACTGCCAAGCGGCAAGGACACATGTCATCGTGGCCCCACAGCCCGGAGCCACGGCACCTGCCCCTACCCGTCTGTAAGAGCTGGGGCGGCCACCATGGGAAAAGGCTTCCTACTTTAGGACACCCGTTCTTCAGATAAAGTTAGGGAAATGAAAAAAAGGCCATTCTTGGCCTTCTTTCTCAATCTCTGAATGAGCAGAAAAATCAGTAAGAATAATTAGGTCTAGTTCAGTATCTCCCTTCTCGTACTATAGTTTGGGTTTGGGCTTTTGTTGTTGTTGTTGTTAATACTTTTTTTTTTACAATAAAATAATTGTTAAAATCCAATAAAGTATTTTTTCTAAAATAGTTATATTTACTTCCCTTTGGAGAAAAAGACCCAGGTTATAGAAGCTTTTCTTAAAATCTATTTCCGACAGTTGTTAGCCATTATTAGAATAAGATAGGACGCTAATACATGTATTAGTTCATTATGCTTAAAATTAAAATATGACCAATTTGGGTCATAGCTACAAAATGTAAATATTTCAAAACATCGGCAGTTGGAAATAAACAGTAGGAAACTTCTATAATGACGCTTGCATCACTTTGAGGTTTAAAAATATCCACTGAGGTCCTAGCACTTTGCCCATTCCCTGTAGAGATTCAGCACCCCCCGCCCCAGAACAAAAGTTTAAGTCAATTTGATAAGGACGCTACCTCGTGTTTCCCAGCTGAGATGCGTTACTATAAAAAACGAGGGGGCGAGGAAAGGGCCATGTGGAAGCTTACTGATAAACGCTGGCCAGTGAGACCCAGGACGACGGTGGCAGGAGAGGTCAGAAGCCAAGTAACAACGCAGAAACTGTGCCAAAGTGAACGGAAATAACCGGGGCCCTGGCCAGCGTCTGGGTCTGTCCGGGCTCCAGTGGCCCTGAAGCCACTGCCGCGCCCCAGGGGTGGAGAGAGCAGCAAGCTGGCCGGGCCATTTACCGCAGGCTCTGGACCACGCGCTCTCCTGTGCTCCATCACCCTCGGACTTACCTGCGCTCCTCACACTCTCTACGAAACGCCGAGGCTCACTTTTAACCTAAAGTGGGCACACTTTTGTCCACGTGCCTCTCTGTCCTTTCCTAGTCCCACACAGGGTTCAAGGAAAGAGCCTCAAAGGAGGGAAGAAGGAAGCACAGGAGGGAGGAGGGACAGAGAGAGGGCTGGGGGGAGTGGGAACAGCACAGAAATAGAAACAGGGAGGGACAGAGAGAGAGAGAGAGAGAGAGAAGGAAGGAAGGAGGGAGGGAGGGAGAGAAAGACAACAAACAGCAGAGAGAGAAACAAAGACAGACGGACAAAGCGGGGGAGAGACAAGAAACAGAAAACACAGAGAAAGAAAAAGACAAAGAACAGCAGAGACAGCAAATGACCCGAAGAGAGAGAAAGAGGAGGGAAAAGTTCGCGGGAAAAAGCAGTGACGTGTTTCACGGAAAAGCTATCTGGCACCGCGGCGCTCCCTTTCCATGTACTGTATTATGCCATATGTGGGAAGCGAACGAGGCTGGAACTCCGCCTAAGAACATCTGCCACGGACTTTAAAAGCCCTAATAATAGCACAGCTGGTGTCCCCGGCCTAATGAGCTCACCGCCCACGTGACCGCGCTTCCCAAACGGCCCCGCCCCACAGAGAAGGGGCCCCGCCCCAGAGGGGAGGCGGCCCCGCCCCAGAGGAGGCGGCCCGACGGCCAGGCCCCGCCTACCCGCCCGCCCTCCTCCGGGCTTTATCCCCTCCTCTGCTCTCCCGCTCCGTTTCCCAAAACCACCCCCGGCTCCCCGCCCACCCCCACTTAACTGAGCTACGTGACCTGATCCAGCAGTTGCCTTCAACAGCGACGTTCTTAACAGGAACGGCACAGCTCAGAAATCGTGGAGAGGACACCACTCCAAATCTTCCAGACGTTAAAAGGATAATTGTTATGCCAATAAATCAACAGCTTGGATGCAACAGGCAAATTCCTTGAAATACAGAACTTCGCAAAACGAACACAGGAGGAAAGAACAGATGTGAAGGACCCAATATTTATGAAAGCAATGGAACTCCTAATGAAAAACTTTTCCAGATACAAGGAAAGGCCAGTATGCCGACAGGTGTGCCTTGCTGCCAGGGTACAGGGTAGGGGACCCGAGGGGATGGTCTCTGGTGGGGAGGCTCTCAGCCAGCTTGGCTTTCCCACTGACCACTGCGTGTTGCTAGGAGAAAACCAGGCACAGCAAAATTGGAAAGGGGCTGGGGAGGGCGTGAACAAAGAAGTGAGGGTTTCAAAGGCTGGGAAGCTTTACCCCTCTCTGGTATAATTGTTTTGGAACTAATTCCCGTATAGTACACTTTTAAAAGTTCTCTAATAGTCTGAAGAACCTATACTTAGCATCAGGAAGGGCAAGCATCTCAGTCTCTCAGTTGGCACTGACACCGTATCCATAGCAATTGGAAGGGGAGCTAAAAAATCTGGGACCTCTTTCTCTCTCTCAGTCCAGGCCAACACATCCTGACCACAAAGAGGAGCCAAATGGACATGATACATGGGGCTTATTCACCAGAAAAAGACAAAAAGAAGGCCACATTTCAGACACCACGCTCGGTAACGTAAAAGAGCAAGGATGTGTTTGTAAGCATGCAGTCCGGAGGCTGGCAAATCACTAGATTCTGCGCTGCCTACCTGGTCGTGTTATCGGCAGCAATCACACGATTAGTTAAAAAGGTGGGCAATCATGAATTTTTTTCCTACTATTAAACACTGTTACGCACTATTCTTTTAGTGTTTTCCATCTTGTTAATGCCAGGAACCAATTATCTAAGGCTTGACAATTTCCTATTTTGATTCAGAGCATCGACTCGCTATTAAGGTAAGGCTACCAAATCCACACTTAAAAGAACGACTGCAGTATTTGAAGGACCATCGGAAGTGCTTTTCTACAGTATTTCCTTCTCAGAATGTTGAATGCACGGAGTAGAATCCTTTGTACGACACAACGGAGTTGTTTCCATTCACAAAACATGAAAAGCGCTAACACAATCAGGCGCCATTCAGTCTTTACCAACCTGCCCTTTCACTTTTCGCTCTTTTGAGTCAGACATCCAGGCCAAGACTCCCGTTCTCAAGCCTCAGGCTCCTCCTACTCCGTCTTCAGGGGCCCACGACAGTGCCCTGCCAGGCCATGAGGGAGCGTGAGGCAAAAGGAAAGAATCAGTAAGACCGCTTCTGCCTTTATTACAAATGTTGATATTTTGTTCATCACAGATTTCTTTGCTAACTCTGAGTTTTGGGGAAACACTGCACTAAAATATTATTTATCTCGATGACTTAAATTTTGTCCCTTAGGCAAGTGCCTCTATCGTTTCACCCTAGGTCTGGCCCTGGGCCACCACGATCACAACACACCCTGTGTGAACCAAAGAGAAAACACTAAACACCCAGGCTTCATTCACTACCCCGAAGACTGGCGAATGGCTTTGAGGACCATCTACTGGGGTGCATGTGTAGGCTCTAAATAAATGACTCCAAGGGGGTGGGGGCAATGGAATGAAAACCACAGCTTAGGGCACTGGCAAATTCTGTGGAACTATGTTACGTCACAGTGCATTAGAATCCAATAATTGCCAAATTAACTAGAAACTTAAATTGTCTTACACACATGCAGTGCCATTAATTTTTACAGCATATCCCCCTTGCACGGTCAAGGCCTCCTTGTAGGTAACCACCACTCTTCTGATCCTGATTACAGGATAGTTTAGCCGGTTTTCGAACTTCCTGAACTGCCACTCTACAGATGTTTTCATACCAACTAAGTAGAAACAAACCCAAAGAACATTTTAGCGGTTTTCTTACGCGGCCCCTCACAGCAGAGTGACCCCATGAACCGCACTCATCGCTGCAAGAACACTCCCTCCCCGTGCACTTCCGGTCTCCTCCTGGTGGACCTCCGGGAGTTCTTCCCCATCCCCATCTGATGTTACTACCATCCACACGGGGCTGGCCCCCAAACCCTCACCGCACACCCAGATCTCTCTTCCAAGCCTCAGGCCCACACATTCCACTGCCTTCAACACCTCCTCTAGGGAATCTCAAACTCAGCACGTTCAAAACAGGATCCCGCAGGTCCTAACCCTGCACAACTGTGTTATCACAACGGAGTTAACCCGATGCAAAAATCTCAGCCTCATCCTCGAGGGCGCCCCTCCCTAAGCCCACCAGCATCTCTTCAAAGACACGACAAGCGACAAGCCGTAGCTCCGCAAGGTCACCCTAAGGAATCCACTTTTTTCCATCCACACTATCGCTCACTTACTGTCCAGGTGAAGCCACCACCCTCTCTCCCCCGTAGCCACGCCAGAGCTTCAGCACAGGTCTGTCACTCGAGTGGCAGAGCAGGGCTGAGAGCCTGAGACCACACACCCGCCCGGGCACGCTCACGGAGTGAAGCCAGCCGCCTCCCCTCAGGACGCCCGGCCCTGGGCACTGGCCTTCTCTTCGAAACGTCTACATCTCTGCTCTGCCCTACTCAACCAGTGTGGGTGCCACTTCTGAGGCTGTGAGGGAAAGTCTCCCGTGTGATTCTGCTGGGGTCCTCCACCACGCTGCCTCTGCCATCGGTGTACGAAGAATTACCAAAAAGGATAAAACTCTGACGATTAAGTAACCAAACTCTCTTCTTTATTCTTTGTTCCCTTCTATAGGCTATCATTTCTCTTCTAGTGTCAAGAGACTTAGTTCAGCTAAAAGTTTTTACAGGGGGCACCTGGGTGGCTCGGTTGGTTAAGTGTCCGACTTGGGCTCAGGTCATGATCTCATGGTCTGTGAGTTCGAGCCCCGCGTCGGGCTCTGTGCTGACATCTCAGAGCCTGGAGCCTGCTTCGGATTCTGTGTCTCCCTCTCTCTCTGCCCCTTGCCTGCTCATGCTTTGTCTGTCCTGCTCTCAAGAATAAATAAAACATTGAAAATAAAATTTTAAAGTTTTTCGAGGTAACATTCAAGAGTTGCTATGGCCTTCACCTTGCAATCTCTTAATAACACAAATTATTTTCCTATTTTCCAAGTTCGGTAACAACACACCTACTGCATCAGTCAAAGAAAAAGTCTATTTTCCCAGTGATTTGCTTGTTGTACCTTTTATCTGTTACCATATGAAGAATTTCTGTTCCTTTTCTCAGATAGGTCTTTTCTCAAAATATTTAATGCCAAACTACACCTCTTCCACACGAGATCTTTGAAATGTCTTGATATTTGGACACAAATTTGGACACAAAGTGATTTCTCTGATGCTTTGGGATCCTTGAAAAGTTCACCATTTCTCCTCAAAGCCGGGGGGGGGGGGGGGAGGGAGTGGCCAGGTGAGCAAAATCCACAGCCCACATCACTGCCTTCGGTCACGGGAGCTTCGGTCATGGCCACAAAGATGAAGGCCAACACATACCCTTGGGGTGTGGCACGGAACGTGGGCTCTGAGAGTCTCTGTGGGTGAACAGATCACAAGGAGTCCAACAACAATAATAAGGGCTAACACCAAATGTTTACTACGGGCCAAGCACACATACTGATGGCTGCGTAATCCCCTTAATAACCGTATGAGGTTATCATCCAAGTTAATGATTCAGAGGTTGGCTGCCACAAACAGAAGTTTTTTTGCCAGGTTCAACACATCTAACCCTGGAAAAAGCGCCAATCTTAAGGGGAAGAAAAGAGCATGGCTTCCAACACATTAGTAGTGTGCTACAGTTTATCCCAATTGTTAAGTCTGTAGGATTTTTTTTTAACAAATGAATGGAAACAGAGCTACACCCCGCTCAAGTACATAAAACACCACTGTACCGTTCCCATAGTATTCGGCATTTAAAACATATTCTAGATGCACAGGCTGAGATGAAATACCCGCCATCCGGAGGACACTGCGTTCTCTCCTACAAAAGCCAGTGAACCGATGGTCTCGGGAAGTCGGCATTCAACTGGGACACTCACAGACGCTGCCCCGGTGACTCACCCATGTGACAAATTGCTCATTTTCCTTCTTCCCACCTTTCCTCAAAATCACTACGCTGCTATTCCTGAATCATAGGTTTGGCTTTCTGTTTGTTTTTGGATGTGTTTAATCCCCGGCACAAAGTCGACCGATGCCAACTCCGGAACATGGCAAGAACCTGCCTGTTGCTTCAGTTTAAATAAACCTCCAATTTTCTTCTGGGGTTTGGAATTCTGCAAGGCAGGCAAGGCTCGCATTTTGGGACCACTCTTTTAATTAAAAAAAAAAAAATAGCCCTCACATTACAATTAGTGCTGCCGGATCTCTGCAGATGTCAGACCACCAAACACCGCCCCCCCCCCACTCAAAGGCAAGGTCCACCAGGCAAACCAAGTTGGTTCTTAGAACGCTGGACTCAGAATCGCAAAAGGCGATGCCGTGCCTTACGGAGTCGGCTTTCGACTGTTCTCTGCCTTGTTCCCCAACTCGCCCACACCAATTTCCATTCAAAATTAAAAAGGAGAGGGAAGGATGGAAGGAAAGACCATAAACTCCTAGACAGCAGCTTCTAGAAACTGTATTAATCTGAGTCTCACCCCACTAAGTAAATTCAACGTGATGCCCATGGAGTTAAAAGGTAATTAGGAGCAAGGACTGAAGCAAGAGTTTTCTTGTCAGGAACGCCCCCGTAGCTCAATGCCAGGCAAAGACCGTGGCTAGTGCGTGGAGAATAACGGAACAAGGTAACTCAAAAGAAACAACAACAACAACAACAAACACAACAAAACAAACTAACAAAAAGAAATAACCACACCACCTCCATTAGGATGGCTAGTATAAAAAAAAAAAAAAAAAAGAAAGAAAGAAGGAAAAGAAAAAGCAAAAACAAAAACAAAACTGAAAATAACAAGTGTTGGTGAGCATGTAGAGACATTGAAACCTTGTGCGTTCCCGGTAGGACAATAAAATGATTCGGCCACCAAGAAAAAAGGTATGGTGCTTCCTCGAAAATGAAGCAGAGGATTTCCAGTGGATCCAGCCATTCCACTTGTGGTTACGCACCCAAAAGAAGGTTAGGCAAGGACTCAAACCGACATTGGTACACCCACGTTCACAGAAGCATTATTGGCAATGGCCAAAAAGTTGAAGCAACCTAGGCGTCCAAAGATGGAGGAACGGATAAATAAAATGTGGCACGTACACACAATACGATAATATTCAGCCTTAAAAAGGAATGAAATTCTAGTACATGCTACAATGTGGATGGACCCCCAAAGACATTACGCTAAGTGAGAAAAGTCAGATACAACACAAGCTATAGGATTCCTCTCATATCAGGCCCCTGGAGTGGTCAACTCCTAGAGACGGAAATTAGAACGGCGGTCGCCCAAGGCTAGAGGGACGAGGGACCTGGGAGTTAGGGTTTAATGGGTGCAGAGGGGCAGCTGGGGAAGAGGAAGAAGTTCTGGGGGATGGATGAACATGATACCCACCTCACAACGTGAACGCAGGTAATGCCATGAAACCGGCCCCTGAGAACTGGCTACAGTGGTGAATTTTGTTCTCTACGTTTTACCACAACTTTGTAAAAATAAAAGAGGGCCAACACATTAGACATTTCACCCCCCAGACTGGGGTCTTGGGCCCCTCTGGGGCAAGAAGAGAAGAATTTCGCAAAGGTGCGTTCCCTGCGCCCACCCCTACGTGAGGTCACGGAGGGAGCACACCAGAGGCCGAGGGCTCTGTAGCTGCTGGGAAAGCGGGAGGGAGAAGAGGGGAGGAAGGTTCCACGTACACTGGGGTCAGATCCACCTACCTTCTGTCGAGCTTCCACTCCGCCGCTCTGCCCAGTAATGTCCCCTGACCTGGGACAACGAAGAGGAGGCGAGTGTGGGGTAGATTCTTTCACCACCTGGCTGGACCTCGGCGAGAACCGCGGGGAGGGGTGGGGACGGCCACATTCTGGACTGCTCCTCCTCACTGCTGACTGAGAACGGCAGTGTGTCCCCTCCCTCCCTGGGTCTTCCCGTTTTACAGTTCACTGCCCACAGCCGAAGGGAAGAGGTGGGCGCCGGGGAGGGAACAGGGTCAGCCATCTCTTCTGAGAAACCCCCCGCCCCTTTCCTTCCAGGGGAGGCAAGGGGTGGAATCCAGCTCTGAGCACCAGCGCCCCTGAGTGCGCAGGGGACAAGTGCGTACTGGCCACTTGTCTGCCCCAACATCCGCCAAGTCTGGCCTTGTGCACGGGGAAAGAACATTCTGGGGAACCCCAAAGAGATTAAAGAGGTCTCTGAGCATCAGTACCACCCGGGGAGGTGTTTAAAATGCAGATTTGGGGAGGGGGGGCGCCTGGGTGGCTCAGTCAGCTCAGATCATGATCTCACAGTTCGTGAGTTCAAGCCCCATGTCAGGCTCTGTGCTAACAGAGTTCTGTGTCCCTGCCCCTGCTCACACTCTATCTCTCTCCCACTCCCTCAAAAATAAACAAACATTTAAAAATAAATAAATAAAATGCAGATTTGGATTTAGCAGGTCTGGGGCGGGGTCGAGGAGCCAAGGTGAGGCTGGCTGGCCCTACAGGTTGGGTGCTGAGGCCTTACGCTTCTGCAACCGCCTGGGGCCGGGACAGCAGGGACCAAAGGTCAGGCGCTCACAGCAACAGTCAGGATCTCCCTCTCTTGAACATCGCCCTCTTCCACCCGGGCCATGGCCAAGTGGTCCCACCACAAATCTGGACTCTCGGTCCCCTTTGGCATAAATAGCATCGACGAAACCTTTTCCCTACACTCTCCCAGGAAAATTTTCCCAAAGGCCTTCCGACCACTTCCGGGATTGAACTACGCCTGCACTCATTGCTCACCTGCTCCCCCTGGTTCAAGTTCATGATTCAATAAAGTAAGTGAAGCCAAACCTCGTCTAACACGCTGGGGAGACTGCTGATGTTTGACCACATCCCCGACGGGAAATTACTTGATAAGGAGCCTTATAGAAGGAGGCAAGCCTACACTGGGTCACGCCCTCTCAACTTTTTGCAAAACTTCAATAGTGAGAGTTCGTGAATGCTCCTATCAAAAAACCCCCAGGCCCACAGCATACGTTCTTGATGTGACAGAACTGCCTGGAAGAACTTTCTGATTTTACCAGAACAACCAGAAGAACTGATGGAGAGCGCTGAAAATCCCAGGGGTCTCCATGTGCTCAGATCCTTTTTCTCCCCAAACCTACAGAAGAAAACTCAGGGGCGCCTGGGTGGCTCAGTCGGTTAAGCAACCGACTTCGGCTCAGGTCACGATCTCGCAGTTTGTGGGTTCGTGCCCCGAGTCGGGCTCTGTGCTGACAGCTCAGAGCCTGGAGGCTGCTTCGGATTCTGTGTCTCCCTCTCTGTCTCTGCCCCTTCCACGCTCATGCTCTGTCTCTCTCAGTCTGTCAATAATAAATAAATAAGAAATATAAAAAAAAAATTAAAAAGAAGAAGAAAAATCAACACCCGGACCCTGGTTGTAATTAATATCCCTTGTAAGTGACATACGCAAACTTGCAACTATGTAAGCTGGTGTAGGATTTGCTAATGGCTAATCTGTGTGAACATCATCTGGGAGACGGCAGCCTTTTTTAATCAAAATAACCTCCCTATCGGGGCGCCTGGGTGGCTCAGTGGGTTAAACGTCTGACTCTTGATTGTAGCTCAGGTCATGATCTGGTGGTGCGTGGGTTCGAGCACCGCATCGGGCTCTGCACTGACGGTGCAAAGCCTGCTTGGGATTCTCGCTCTTTCCCTCTCTCTCAAAATAAACTTAAAAAAAAAAGTCACTGCTATTTGTTAGTCTTCAAAGAGCTTTACAGCCCTCTTCCCACTAACCAGGTGAGGCAGAGAGCAGCCCTTCTTCAGAGGCAGGACCAGAAGCCCAAACAAGGACGTTAAGAGCTCGCCTCCCACCTGTGTTCCGCCCTTTTCCACCTCAGGTGCACTACTAGCCAACACATAATTAAATGAGCTTCTCAATGAACAATAAAGCCACACGTCCCTTCATAAAACACATGCCGAAGCATCTAAGCAGCTGCACGTCGCTGGTATTATACATAGCTCGGGGGCATCCGGGTTTACACGTGTGCTATTAGTTACTGTCTCTTCGCTAAAACTTTGAATTTTTCTACACTGCAGGTGGCCTCCATTTGGCCACACCTCCTAAGAAGGCAAGGCAGAATAGGTAACACTTGTTCAAAAGGAAGGGCAAAGCCGGGGGGAGGAACCAGAAGACCCCGTCGACAGTGTGTCTGTAGACAAAAAGACACTCTCTGAAGACCATAAAATAAAATCTAAGAACACACGTGAGCTGGTTCACTCGAGAGTCACCTAACACGGGCACCCGTGTGGCTCAGCTGGGTATGCATCTGACTGCGGCTCAGGTCACGCTCTCACAGCTCCTGAGTTCAAGCCCCGTGTCAGGCTCTGGGCTGACGGCTCAGAACCTGGAGCCTGCTTCCGATTCTGTCGTCTCCCTCTCTGTCCCTCCCCCGCTTGCACTCTCTCTCAAAGAGAAATAAAGTTTAATTAAAAAAAAAAAAGTCGCTTAACAATTACAGAGACCTACTGTGTGCCAGGTCAGAGACAGGGGCTCAGAAAGCAATGAGAGTCCACATCAGGCGGGGAAACAGGTGCGGCTGGTTGGGGAACTGAAAGTTTAGGAACCCCTCTCAACGCAAAGGAACGCCTTTCACTCCTTCCAAAGCAAAAAGAGCTAATATCGCTCTTTTATTTTCAGAGCTCTTTTAAGTGATCTGATTTGACCTTTGCAGTAAACCCATAAGAAAGATGGTAATCAGTATTATAATATCTGCTTTATTATCCCTGTTCGGGCTGAAAAAGGTTACCAAAGTCACATACCTCATCGCGTTGCAATGAGACCTGAACACCTCCCGTGTCATGGAGTCAAACTTTTAGGAACACTTTCATTGACAACACTCTTTAATCCCTGTTAACAATCCAGTGAGGTATGTTTGTTCCGGGGAGGCTGGCAATCCCAGAGAGGGGGCAAACCAGGTCAGAGAGGTTACATCAGGGCCCAAGGTCACGCATCCGGTAAAGAGAGGGGCTGGAATTTGAAGCTAGGTTCCCCACTCGAAGGCCTGTGTTCTTTTAGAAGGAGCGTTAGCAACACAGCCAGGGTAGAGACACCCTCCAGGAAGAGCTAGGGAAACCAAACCTCACAGGCCCCTGGGGAGGTCCAACAGAAACCAGCTCACGCCGGAGCCAAGGTGAGACCCAACTCTTGCCAAACCTGCTACACGTGGACATGGGCTCTCCAACCCGGCTCCTTACCCGTGAGCCCTGCTCAGCTCTCCAGGTGGCTCGGCCTACGCTTGTCTGGGCACCTCTGCGATAAAACTGTGGTCTGAGATCAAAGGGCACGCGAGTGTGATCTTTCCAAAGGGAGAGAGAGAGGTAGGTGCCATCTGTCACTCCAGGTCCAACTCTGAACCTGCCAGCAAGGCGGCTTGCCGTCTTCCTCCACTGGCACCCGGGAGACCCTCCCCGGGGCAGACTGCGCTCAGAGCTGGTCATTGCTCCGTCTCTGCTCGTCTGGGAACTGGAAACTGAAAAGGACCCTGTCTGTCACTCCCTGCCGCAGATAAACAAAGACGCTCCGGGAAAGGGTATACTCATTCTGCCTACAGACTTGCAGACATACAACGTTCACGCGTTGGAAGCAATTAAGTTCTGGTGGAGAATATCAGAAAACTTAAAAGAAAAAAAAATCAGAGGCCTAAACATTCGTACTTGGGAAGCGCTCAAAGGTAACGTTGATGTCAGTTTCCGAGCAAGTGCAGGGAAGGGTGTCAGACCCGGGCTGAACGCGGAGTGCGCAACCAGCGCCAGCCCGGGAGCGGCTGGGCTTTTCACTCGTGCTTCCCTAAACACAACTTTACAAAAGAAATAAAAAAACGACTACATTTCGTTACGTTTGTTTTTACCTGCAAGAGGCTGACCTTGCAGATCCAAAAAGGATTTAAAAACTCTCCAAAAAGTGACAAGAGCGAACTTGTTAACTCTCAGAATGGGAAGGGTCCCCAAAGCCACCCGTCGCTGTGGTCCCAGACACACTCAGAAGATAGAATTTACATCAGTTGTGCGGGCGAGCGGGAACCGGGGTGCTGCTCGCGCTCTGGCCCGGCTCAGCTCGGGGCTCTTTGAAGGTCGCCTCACTGTCATCTCAGAGTGCCGGAGCCCGGAATCCAGGCCACGCGGCGTGACGGCCACCATGCCCTGTGGGCACCTTTTGGGGCCCCACGAGGGCCTCCGTCAGGTGTGGTCAATGCCAGAGGGGTACTGCCCCCCAGGGTCCCGGAGCCCACCCTCTCCCGCTGCCGCCGCCGCCACATCACGCGCGCACGCTCCCCGGACACCCGGGTCCCTCCCCAACCCCCACCCCCCAGCCGGACGCGCCGACCCGGGTCTTACCCGCGCGCTGAGCTCGGAGCGCCGCCCCGCAGCAGGCGCGGGCTCGCGGGCCTCCCGCGCGGGGCCGCCGGAGCGCTCGGCTCCGCCGGCCGCCTCCTCCTCGTTGTCCTCGGCCCGGCCCCGGCCGCCCGGCGGCTCCGGTTCCCTCCGCGGCGGCCGGCCGGGCGGCACCGGGGTGCGCGCGGCGGGGGTCCGGCTTCGGCGCCCCCTCCTCCTGCAGCCCGCCGCCGACGCGGCGCTCGCGGGCTCGGGGTGCGCGATTCCGGGACGCGGGGGGCGTCGGGGGGCTCGGGCTGCCCCGCGCTCCCTCCCGCGCGCGGCCCCTCTCCGGGGGGCGGGGGGCGCCTGGCTCGCGGCGCGCGGGCGTTACGGGCTCGGGGCGCGCGGGGACCGCGGCGGAGTGGGCCCCGGGGCGGCGGGCGGGGGCGCTGCTGCAGACGCGGGCACTGATGCGGGCGCCGCGGCGCGGCCTCTCGCCATGGCTCCCGGGCGGTTCGCACCTCCCCTCCGCGCTGCCGTCACCGCCCGACGCGCGCCGAGCCCTCCCCTTCCACCGCCCCGCCCGCCGGCCCGCGCTGCCACCTGCGGGCCGCCCTCCGGGATGCTCGCCCGGCGGAGCGCGCCCCGGCGGCCGCCAGCCGCGCCTCTCTGCCCGGCCGCCGCGGCCCTCGGCCTGCCCTGTGCTCTGACCCGTGCGGCTGGGCTCGGAGGACTACCCGACAGAATACCTGGGCGGGGCAAAGCTTTCATACCTTTCCCCGCGCGCTTACGCGCTCACTTTTCGGCGTCCGTCTAGGGTCAATCTAAGGGGCACCTGGGACTCGCGCGTGCAGTTTGCCACTAAAGCAATGGAAGTCCGGGCGTTGCTTTCCTGCAGGTTGGGCGGTCTCTTAGGAAAGCAACCTGAGACTTCGGCGGAGGGGGAGGACAGAGCCGGGGGACAGGGGCCGGGGAGTTGTTGATGGCAGTCTGAACAAAATGCTCCCGAAGCAGAGTTCGGGGAGGCCGACGGGGGTGGGGTGGGGTCCGGAATCCGAAAAGGATACAGGAAGTAAGTGCTCACAAGCCTCTGTATTATGCAAATCGCTGGTGGCCAGTTTAACGCGGAACAACCCACATTAGCTCATTTCCAGTGGAGGCCGCTGAGGCTGCTAATTCGGCCCAGTCTTTGCCCAAAGGTCGTAGAGGAAGGACGTTGGGAAGGCACGGAGAGGACTCTGACCAGAACCAAAGACGCAAGGAAGCTGAACCATAGAAAACCTGGTTTCGAATACTGGTAGAGTATTTTCGAATACTGGTAGAAGGTTACAGTCATGACTGGTTCAGGCAAGACTCTTCAATGGATGCTAACCCTACAGCAGGTTTTACTGGGGAACAGATATTTGCTTGGCTTGACGTGTGTAGGCTTACTAACAGCAAGGGGGAAGTATTTAAGAAAGAGCAGGTGGGTAACGCCTTCCTTCACCAGGTGATCAAAATTAACCTCACCAATGAGAGTAGATGGAGAACACATCACCTTTGCAGTATTCCAGGGAGAACGCATAACCTGAATCTGATGAGGACACCTCAGCCAAACCCCAAATGAGGCAGACGTATTAAAAAGGGGCAGGTAGCGGCTGTATTCTTCAAACATATCACCCTTGTAAAAGACAAAAGACGGCCTGGAAATGTTGCAGTTTAACGGTTGCGAAAAAGTCATGACGCCTTAATGTGATCCTGTGTCGGAGGAGGGGAAATGTTGCAAAGGATATTTCAATGGACGAAGTTGGAATCCTGATAGGAGATTCAAGTATTGGATCAAGGTGAAATTTGTTGATAACTTGTACTATGGTCCCGGAGGGGAATGTCCCTATTCTTAGAAATACACACTGAAGTATCATTCAGGCGTGATGTGTACGACATAACCTTCCAGTGAACCAGAAAAAAACATGTCGATAGGGAAAATGATAGAGTAAATGGGGGAAATATTAACAATCGGTGAATCTGGGAACAGGCCGTGCAGAAGCATTTCTGCGCATTTGAAATTGTTTCCAAATAAAAAGATTTTTGAGAAAGCGAGTAGGGGACGAGGTGGGCTGGGTGGAAGGCACGGTGTGTTTGTAGAAGGGTGACACAAAAGATCGTTCTGGTCTTAGAACTTGTTTTTAGAACCGGTGATCAAACTTATATAGAAATTCAACACACTTCAATAAGCACAAGTAAAACTGGGGGAATCTGAATAAGGCAGGTGGATTGGATCAATGTCAATATCCTAGTTACAACAACGTATTAAGGTTTTGCAAAATACGATCGTTGGGGAAACCAGGCGAAGTGTAGTATTTCTTATAATTAAAGGTGATTCTGGGGCCCCTGGGTGGCTCGGTCGGTTAGGCAGCCGACTTCATCTCAGGTCACGATCTCATGGTCTGTGAGTTCAAGCCCCGCGTCACGCTTGGTGCTGACGGCTCAGAACCTGGAGCCTGCTTCGGATTCTGTGTCTCCCTCCCTCTCTGCGCTTCCCCTGCTCACGCTCTGTCTCTATGTCTCAAAAATAAATAAACGTTAAAAAAAATTTTTTTAAAAAAAAGGTGATTCTACAATTATCTCAATAAAAGTTTCAAGTACAAAAGTAGTGACCGTGTATATGTCAGGTTGGCCCGTAGATAAGCAAAGCCGCCTGGGGCTATGTAAGAGCAAATGTCTTGGCACCGTCTCCTTGCGGGTTTAGAGTAAGACATAGGGCTGTTATCAACAGCGAGGTTTTTTAAGTAAAAAAAAAAAAAAAAAAAAAAAAAAGACCATTTCAAGTATAAATGACAGCTCAGGTTCCTTCCAGCTCTGTAACGTAGGAACTCTAGAGCTGGGGGGGTCTTTGAGATCATCCAGTCCAACCTTCTCATTTTCAGGAAACCGCGGGCAGAAAAGTGGTACGTGACCAAAGAAGCATCCAATTAGTGGTAGACCCATAACTACAACCCTTGTCTGCCGGATATGTCCAGTGCTCTTTGCACCTTTCCCAGCTGCCCGTCACTCTCTTTTTCCATGAGATTCGGTCAAGCGTGGCGCCAAATCTTAAAATCATCCGTTCATTCATCTTGAGTCCCTGACTTCGGGCCTTGTGGGCGGAGGGTCCCGACATCCTGCTTCCAGCGCCAGATGACAGACATCTGCATCCCGCCCCTGAGGAGGTCGGGCTGCTTTCCTTCTGTCGCTTCCAGCCTGGCGGGAGCAGGTGGCAGGCGGGGCCCCTTGACTGAGCCCCCAGCGGTGGGCCCTGTGCTACTCCAGCAGCTGGTGACCTGCTGCTGCTGGAAGTCCAGGGTGCAGAGACCCGGGAGGGAAGCTGGATGGGTGTACAGAAGAGAAAACACCAACCGCCCTGGCAGGTCCCGGCCTTACCCAGCATCAGGCGGAGGTCTCCACCCCAGAAGTGATTCTGGCCTCCCCTGGGGCACAGAAAGCCACTGTATTCGTTCCTTCTGTCAAATCAAATCAAAATCAACATATGTACGCTGATAGTTGCCAGGCTCTGAATAAGTAGCTGTGGCAAAACACAAAACAAGAATATCTTATGCCTGCCCTTTTAGAAACCCAAAAGACAGCCAGGGACCCGAGATGGAAACGGAGAGAGTGACCTGACAAAAGAATTAAAATGCTGGCTTTGTTGGCTTGGGTTCTCCTGAAAAGGAGTTTTAGGGAAGCACTTGAAGGCAGGTTCTTTCTTTTGGGAAGTGATCCCGTGGAATGGAGGTGGGAAAGGACTCCGGACCAGAAAGAATGAAACCGGGAGGGAGAGAAAATCCATCCAATCCATCCAGCGAGGTGGTCTCCGCTGTGAGCGAGTGGGGCTCAGTCCTGCCGGACCCTCTGAGAAATCGCGCAGAATACAAGACGGAAGGAGAGAGCGTTTATCCACCTGCTCCTGTCTCCCGTCGGTCAAGAGGGTGCTGAGCAAAAAAGTCACCTGAAGGTACGACAGAGAACACACGTATATGAGAGATGCAGGACCCGCCAGCAAAAAAGCAGCCTGTGGGCAGAGATTTTTGCTTGCTTCATTCATTGCTGCGTTCCCCAACGCCAGCAACAGGCCTTGACTTACAATAGATGCTCAATCCATAGATACACAATGAGCAAAATATAGAAGAAATGATTAGAATTGTAAAAATAAGTCATGTTTCAGCAATGTGGGTGTGCGCGCGCGCACGCCTGTGCATGCCCGGGTATTGGATAGTGAACTAAAAAGGTACAGTCTTGGCCTTACGGACCTTTGGGTGCAGGAGAGTCAGATAACATGATACACACACATTCAATGAGTGCGTAACGCAGGTTAGAAGAAAAGGCACTAGAAGTAGAGTAACAGGAGGATTTATCATAGATGGATTGGTCAGGGAAGATCTGTCTAAGGAGGTGAGCCACAGGAGGAATAGGAACCAGTCTCGAGAAGGGCAGGAGGCAGCATCAGACAAGGACCCGGAAGCGAGATAGACATTCAGTGGCGGGCGCCGTGGTGGGGTTTCAGGAAAGAGCCAGACCATGGGTCCCTGCCAGTCGGAGGAAACCTAGACCACTTCAGGGCCAGTCGGGGGGCTCGCCCCCCAGCCTCTACCTCCCCCGCAACTCCCCCACCACTGCTGCTCCCAGTAATACTTCAGGAATACGCTACGATCCCACTGTAACGTGAGTGGGCTCCCAAAATTCAACGGGTAGAGTGTAGCATAGGGTCACATAACTGAAGGTTAATTAAAACCAGTATTTCTAGGGGCGCCTGGATGACCCCATCGGTTAAGCGTCCGACTTTGGCTCAGGGCATGATGTCACGGTTCGTGGGTTCCAGCCCCGCGTCGGGCTCTGTGCTGACGGCTCAGAGTCTGGAGCCTGCTTCGGATTCTGTATCTCCCTCTCTCTCTGCCCCTCCCCAACTCATGCTCTGTCTCTCAAGAATAAACAAATGTTAAAAAAATTTTAAAGATGTTATTTCTAGTAACAATTTCAGTTACTATGTAAAAAAAGGACAAATGTTTTCTATTCATTTAATAAATATGTAGGAAACTAACTATAAATAAAGCATCAGTTTAGCCTAACTGAGAGCACCCCCAATGATCACGGCCCCTCACCTCGTCATCTAGTCGCCTACTCACCTCCCACACACACATCCTCCGAGAAAAGAACTTGAACCTGCCGCCATTCCACAACGCGAGCAAAAGTCCAATCATGTTGTGTCCACATTCACGTTGTCACTGAATGTCTTATCGTGGCTTTTTTTAAATTAATTTTGAAATTTACATCCAAGTTAGCATACAGGGCAACAATGATTTCAGGAGAGATTCCTGAATGCCCCTTACCCACTTAGCCCATCCCCCTCCCACGACCCCTCCAGCAACCCTCTGTTCTCCATATTTAAGAGTCTCTGAGGTTTTGTCCCCCTCCTTGTTTTTACAGTATTTTTGCTTCCCTTATGTTCATCTGTTCTGTGTCTTAAAGTCCTCATATGAGGGAAGTCATATGATATTTGTCTTTCTCTAATTTTGCTTATAATACCCTCTAGTTCCATTCACGTAGTTACGAATAGCAAGATTTCATTCTTTTTGATTGCTGAGTAATACTCCATTGTGTGTGTGTGTGTGTGTGTGTGTGTGTGTGTGTGTGTGTATCACATCTTCTTTATCCATTCATCAGTCGATGGACATTTGGACTTTTTCCATACGTTGGCTACTGTCAATAGTGCTGCTATCAACATTGGGGTGCATGTGTCCCTTCGAAACAGCACACCTGTATCCCTTGGATAAATACCTAGTAGTGCAATTGCTGGGTTGTAGGGTAGTTCTATTTTTAATTTTTTGAGGAACCGCCATACTGTTTTCCAGAGCGGCTGCACCGGTTTGCATTCCCACCAGCAGGGCAAAAGAGATCCTCTTTCTCTGCATCCTCGCCAGCATCTGTTGTTGCCTGAGTTGTTGATGTCAGCCATTCTGACAGGGGTGTTATCTCGGCGTTTTAATCTAACGTTTATTGAGCACATATGTGCACCAAGCTCTGTACTAGGTACCTGAATCACATCAATTCATCGATTTTTCACAGCAACTCTTCGTGACAGCCCTCATCATCTGCCGTTTAGAAGTGACAAAACTGAGGGGTGCCTGGGTGGCTCAGCTGATTAATCGTCCAAATTTCAATTTTGCCTCAAGTCATTATCTCATGGTCCCTGCGCTCAAGCCCCAAGTTGGGCTTTGTGCTGACAGCGCAGAGCCTTCTTGGGATTCTCTCTCTCTGCCCCTCACTCTGTGCACGTGCTCTCTCTCTCTCTCTCCCTCTCAAAATAAATAAATAAACGTTTTGTAAAAAAGGAATGAGGGGCACCTGGGTGACTTGTTGGTTGAGCATCTGACTCTTGATTTCAGCTCAAGTCATAATCCCGGGATTGTGGGATCGAGCCCCAGTATGATCCTTTCTCTCTCTTCCTCTGCTCCTCTTCCACGCTTACATTCTCTCTTTTTCTCTAACATAAAACAAACAAACAAACAAAATGAAAAACAATGAAATGAGAGGGGTGCCCCGGGGGCTCAGTCAGTTAAGCATCCGACTTCAGGTCAGCTCATGATCTCTCGATTTGTGGATTCGAACCCCACATCCAGATTTTCTCTCTCTTCCTCTCTCTCTGCCCCTCCCCTATTCATGCTTTCTTTCTCTCTCAAAATAGATAAATAATTTTTTTATAAAATGAAATGGGAAAATGGAGTCTCAGAGAAGTTAATTAACTTACCCAAAGTCATACACTATTGACAAAATCGAATCAGTCCAGGCTTCTAGCCCCAATTGGCTGACTGAACACTTTGCTTGCATCCTCCTGCAAGGTAAAGGAGAGTCATCCTCAGTCTTGGAAGGAAGGAAGACTGGAGAGGTTAGGATTGGGGTGGGAAAGGAATCCTAGCATCAAGACGTGTAGCCTTACGTGTATAACACTGACCAGTTGCTCGTGGGGTCCTTGGAAGTAAGAAAAAAAATGGATTCATACCAGTAACTTCTATATTGCATCTGGGGCCCGTTCTGAGGCTTTAAACCCCAGCTATGCATGGATAACTTCCAACTTTACACTTCCAGTTCCGACTCTCCCTCCTGAACCCCAGACTCGTGCAGACGAACTGCCTACTTGGCATTGCCCTCTGGATGGCTAATAAGCATCTCAACCTTGTGATGCACTGACCTGGACGACTGGTCCCGCCCCCAGTTCTACTTTTCCAGTCTTAGAGATTTCGGTTGCTCAGACCACACACCAGAGGGATCAGTTCCAACTTCTCTTTGTTTCCGACCTGTCAGGAAGTCTGTCGGTTCTACCTTCAAAATGGAATCCAGAAACTACTCCTCACCACCTTCCTTGCTTCCAGCCTACTCCGAACCACCGCCATCGCCCCTGGATCCTTGCACTCTTCGCTCACTCCCCTCTTCCTCTCCCTTCCCCACAGTCCAATGTCAGCACAGGAGCCAATGTCCCTGTAAAATGTAACTCATGTCACAGTCCTCCTCTCTTAAAAGCCCTTATTTCCCCCAGAAAACAAGGGTCCACCTCATTTTCCTCTTCTTTCCAACTCACTCATGTCACTGCACGGGCACAGCGAGTCTCCTCGCCATTGCTTGAACACCCATGGACATTCTCAGCTCCGCACTGGGCACTGTTCCTTTTACCCAGAATTCCCTTCCTCCACGTGGTCCCGCCCCTCATCTTCCCGGGCGAGGCCTCCTTGAACCACCTCGTTCAATATTGCCACGCCTTTCCCTCGGGCACCCCGATTCCCCTTGCCCTCCGCTCCTTTTCCTTATGTAGCACATTTTCATATATTAGAAAATGTCCTTCTCTCTCTTGATTCCCAAGGTAGTTTTATTCCAACATGTAATCTCAGCTCAGTGTCTAGAAGATGGTAACCGCTCAGTAATTACGTGTCGACGGATGGATCTTTCAGAATCTAACCAAAGACCCAGCTGGCCCGGAATGCACTCAGGGATTAGCAGTTTGTTGTTTTGTTGGGGGTGGAGCTTGTAGTTATTTTTGGTTTCGATATCCATGTTAAAAGATCTTGGGAATATGTTCTGGCTATTCTTAACTTCTCTTCCGCAACCCAGTATGAAGCAACCATCTATCAAAACCCTACTAGATCCTATTTGTGTTCAAGATCTACATATTTGGGCGCCTGGGTGGCTCATTCGGTTGGGCATCTGACTTCGACTCAGGTCATGATCTTGCGGTCCGTGAGTTGGAGCCCGGCGTTGGGCTCTGTGCTGACGGCTCACAGCCTGGAGCCTGCTTCCTATCTCCCCCTCTCTCTCTGCCCCCACCCCCCTCTCTTTCTCTCAAAAATAAATACACATTAAAAAAAAGATCTACAGTATTATTCTCAAGTTAAATAGTGTCCTATATTACTTTCTGATTGTGGTGTATTTGTTCATATCAGCTAATATTGTCACAAAATGGCTTCTTATCTCCAACTCCTAAGGAATCCACACTTCATTGGTTGGCTCTGTTGACTCCGACCAGCTAAACCTCAGGCTCGCGTGGACTTTGAGCTCATCTATTCTCTTTCCAAACTGAAGAGTCCCACTCTCTGTTTCTCCTGATAGAAAACTACCTCTGGTATTTTAATTTTTTACTTAACTTTCATCTATGTCATTTCAAATTCATTTGCCTTGGAAGAGTTTTCCGGTGCATAATATTTTATGCGTGGCCAATATTCTCCTAGCTGCCTGTCTCCTAGTGGTATATGTTTATGTTTTGCTTTATTTCCTCCGAGCATGGATTCTTCCTTCAGGGTCCATGGCGGTCCAAGGGGGGATATCAGGGAGTTTATTAGATAGAGTGGGCTAAACTGATGTTATAAGTAAACGTAAAATGTAACGGTCCAACACAGCGGATTGTCTTTTGCTCAAGTAACAATCTAGAGTAATTGCAGATTGGTAGAGGAGTGATCATGGACAGAATGGGCCAACCATGACAATGGGTCATCCTGGGCATGGTCAGTAACTCAGTGAAGGGTTTGGAGAAAGAGCATGGAGGAGCCCATAGGGGAGGTCCCATGAGCCAAGCCTGACGGGAACACTGTATCACTTTCACTCAAATTTCACTGGCTAGAGGTCTTAGTTGTATACCACAGTCACTGCAGGGAGGCTGGGAAACGTAGTCTAGCTGGGCAACCAGGAAGAAGGGGAGAATAGATGTCAGTGCTCAGCTAGTATTTTCTGCCATGGGGGTCTGACAAATGAGCATACACACAAAATATATTTTTTCATTTCATTTATTGTGTGTCCTTTGGAAAATTATAAAGAAAAAAAATCGCCTTATCAGGCCGAATTATAAGTTTATGGTTTTACCTCCCTTTGGGCTTTACCGGGAAGCACGAGGTCATAGGATTGGCCCGGCTGGGTCACGTGACCGTAGAGACTCGGGGTCTATTATCAAGGAAAGATGCTTACCATCAGGCAAGGAACGGGGGGCACCATCGCACTGTGTTTTGACATCTGAACGAACTAAATTGAGAAAATCTGATGTCAGGGACACGCTTGGTACTCTGCCCGTATGCCCTGGGGCCTTACCACTGCCAGCACCTGCGTGTCTTTCGCTGACTGCCTCTTCTGGCCACTGAAGGCTGCCCTGCTCAGTACACTGGCCTGGAAGTTCTGGGGGATTGGAGACCTGGTCCCAGAAGGCTCTGATCCCTAGCACCTTAGGACAATGCTTGTTTCATGCTGGCTCCCAGACTTCCTCCATGTGATGAAGTTCCAGTTATTTTTTCCTTGATAAAACATCCTTCCTTGGCCATCTTACTTTCCCTGTCTCCCTTCTCTGCTTTCTTGCCCACGTCTCTTGGGATCACCAAATATATTGCTTGAAATCTCTGGGGCTCTTTTGGAGGGGTCCCCAACTAAGATACTGATCCTGCCATGACTGTTATGCATATCAGTGTTTGTGCTTTGCCCAGACTATTTGGAAACTGTCAAAGCAAAGCCAAGAACCTCTATGGAAACTTCTTTAGACACCCCAGGATTGTGTCACACTGGAGATAAGGAGCGGCAAGGCAAGGTCAGCGTTTCTGCACTGCCAGGGCTCCGAAAAGAAAACAAAAGTAACAATCTTCTGCTGCTCCGCATCAGCAAGTAGAACATTTTCCCCCTGGTGTTACTAAATTTACCACATTTGGCAATATAAAGTCGTTGACCCAATATGAATAGACTCCTGTTCTTCTGACTGGACCTTAGGATTAAGTAAGCCGGTAAGAAAGAAACAACCCCCATATAGGGTAAAAGACCTTGGCACAGATGAAGCCGGGGTAGCTAAGGGAATATGGCAGGCGGAAACAGTTTGCTCTATTCCTCCCCAGCCCGCCCCACTCGGACCAATTCTATTGATGACACGGCAGCAGAGGGCTCTTAAAAAAAAGGTACTAAGCCTATTTGTTAGCTGAGGTGACAAAGAAGGACTTTCAAAAACAGGAAAGAAGTGCTCATAGCTTTCATTTTACTTGCATCATCCCATGGGAGGGGATGCAGAGCCACCCCCCCCCCCATGGGATGACATTATGGCGGAGAGGAACGTATAGGCAAGGGGGGAGTGCAGGAGCTCCCGTGTCTCACCATCTTGGACAAGCTGCAGAGAGGATGGATCTTCCTCCTGAAAAGAACTCAGACTGGAGACTGCTTCCGTCCGCAAGTGTCGCGTGAAACATCCCCCAGGGTGGCACATCCCAGTGCCAAACGGAAGAAATGACCCACAATTTGAGGAACTTTGACGAGGTCCTTGTTCCCTCCTTCCTGCTCCATTTCCAAAGTTTGCTGGATAGAACACATTTTATTGGTTCTTTTCCTCCCCACCTCAGTGGGTTGAAGGTTTCACAACCTGTTTCTACTTCTTTCATATTTACCCCGACAATTGTAACAAATATGTGTTTATTTGTCAAATAAGACATCAATCTTATTTGAGGCCGCACTCTAGGAAAACAAACATCGATGCAAATAAAGAGGCTAAAAGATGACATACAAGACGATAATGATACAATAGGGTATGTGCCTGGGGCATCTTGTAATGCCAGAAAAGAAGAAGTGTTCAAAACCAAAACCAACACAGAACCCACAGTAATGGGTTACGTCAACACAACACAGAGGTCAACTAAAGGAAGTCTCGATGGCCAAAGCTGAAACCATTTGAGCAAAAAATAAAGTGGCATTGATTGATTTGAATTATAACCCAAAGTGAAAAAGAAATATCCATGAATACAGAGTGACATAAATAAATGATTGAAAAAATAAATACATGGGGAGGAAGAGACAAATCCCCCACATGGAATTCCAAATTGAGTATGTAGATCTCCATTCTCAAGGGGGAACATAACTCCCCACTCTGGAAGTGTGGGCTAAATATAGTGACCCTCTTCCAGAGACTTCAGTAGAGAAGGGGAATAAGGAGTCACTTTATGGTGGGGGAACCTGGTAAACACCACCCCTGGCAGGTGATCAAGGCTTCCGTCGCCAGTGGGTGATAAGTCACGTTGATGGCAGGTACCCTTCATATAATGCCGTGAGAGGGGCCCTTCGCCTCTGTGGTCTTTCTCCCCAAACCATAACCCCAGTCAAATCATGAGAAACATATCAGATAAATCTCAAGTGAGTGACATTCTAAAAATACCTAACCAGTGTTCTTTAAAACTGTCAAGGTCGGGATGTCTACATGGCTCAGTGGGTTAAGCGTCCAACTCTTGGTTTCTGCTCAGGATGTGATCTCATAGGTTATGAGTTGGAGCCCCACGTCATGCTCTGTGCTGACCTCTCAGAGCCTGGAGCCCGCTTCAGATTCTGTGTGTGTGTCTCTCTCAGCCCCTCCTCCACTTATGCTCTTTCTCTCTCTCTCTCTCTCTCTCTCTCTCTCTCTGTCTCTCTCTCTCAAGAAAAAAAATTAAGAGAAAATTCAGCGTGGGGCATGAGATGTGTTTGTGCTATCTTTGTAATGTTTCTATGACTCTAGAACTATTCTGAAATAAGTTTATTTTAAAAATAATGGTAAACATTGAAACCAGTGTAATTTGAAATTGAGATAATATTTAATAATATGATGAGAATGTCTAATGCACTGGTTATGAAAAAATTATTTAAATGTAAATAAAATGAATGCCTTGAAATTAAAGTACAATTTCCACAAAATCTGGAATGTTTGGGGAGAGGGAGGGAGTTGGAGAAAGAAGTTAAGTCTAGAGGCAATGTGGGGATGGGCAAAATGGGTGAGGAGGAAGGGAGGTACGGGTAAAGATGCATCACAGGGAATATAGCCAATGGTACTGTAATAGTGTTGTATGGTGACTGACACTTGTGGTCAACACAGCATAAAGTATGGAGAAGTCAAATCACTGTACACCTGAAACAAATGTAACATTGTATGTCAACTCTAATTCAGTAAAAGAGAAAATACATTTTTAAAACTTTTTAAAAAGAAGGTAAGTCTGGGGCACCTGGGTGGCTCAATTGGTTGAGCGTCCGAGTTCAGCTCAGGTCATGATCTCATGGTTTGTGAGTTCAAGCCAAGCACTGGGCTTGCTGCTATTAGTGTAGAACCTGCTTCAGATCCTCTGTCCCCCTTTCTCTGTCCCTTCCCCACTCATGCTCTCTCTCTCAAAAATAAATTAAAAAAAAAAACATTAAAAAAAACCACAAAGAATTAGCAAGGCTACATGGGCCAAGTGAAGCATTTTTAAAAAATACAATACAATACAATACGATACAATACAATACAATACAATACAATAAAAAGAAGGTAGAGGCACCAGGAAGGCTCAGTTGGTTAAGCGTCCAACCCTTGCTTTCTGCTCAGGTCATGATCTCATGGTTTTGTGTGTTCGAGTCCCATGTTCAGGTTCTGTGCTGACAACTGGAGCCTGCTTGGGAGTCTCTCCCTCTTGCTCTCTATCCCTCCCCTGCTCACGCTGTCTATGTCTCTTTCAAAATAAATAAATACATTTAAAAAAATAAAGGTATGTCTGAAGGTTTTGTCCTGGGTAATGTATGATTTTGATGGAAAAACAGACATGTTTTTGTAGATACTGGGGATTATTGCTAGAGGAATAGAAGTAGTACAGCACACCCGAAGTGACAGAGGTCACTCTGTCAAGTGAGTGTTGAAGTCAAACATAAAATATGTCAAGAATAAGACCAATGTGTAGTTAGTGGTCATAGGAAACGTCAAAAAGTTAAATCCTCCTTCAGAAAGAGAAGACCCTCAGAAATAGGTAAAGAAAGAAAAGTCCAGCCTACAAAATAACAGGAAAGGCAAAACTATAACAATAGAAAGCGCAGTGAATTAAGAAAACACGTGCAGAAAGCACGGGTGATTCTACTCACACAGCAGCAGCCTCCTCACTTGCTTACACTTTCTCAGCATAAGCTTTCTCAGTCTGCTCACACCAGCCTGAGTTCACACTGGGCCTGACTGCTTGGAGCTCTGCCCTTTCCCCCCGGTAAATTGGAGGGTTTACATTTTCCAAAAATCCACCCTGTTATTCTTGTCACTTTCTTGTGCTGGGCCTGCAAAGGATTCACTCAGGCCTCTGGCCTCTGTGCGTCTCTGCTGTGAAGGCCACTTGGAGGCCCGCTGATGTCGGCTGAAACACAGCTAACGCAGGGCTGTCGTGTTTAATTAGGGTTCACTAAGACCCAGGGATAGTGATTACATGTTAGCCAAGTCCACCAGATGGATAGACTTGCTGTTGTGATATGTCTTTTATACCTGAATTAATCCGTGGATTTCATGTAGTACCAATCAAATGTTAGAGAAAAAAATTTTTTAAGGAAATGACAATGTATTCTACAGTTCATATGGAAGGATAAATATGTCACAATATCCAAGACAATTGAAAAAAATATCCTGGGGTTCTAATTCTGACCAGAAAGCAAATTATAGAGGGACAGTAACTAAAGGGTTGTGTCTGTCATAGGAAGAGACAAATACAGGAATTACACAAAATTGAGAGTTGGAAAAACAGAATAATGTATCTGTGAGAATTTAGTTTTTTGCCTAGCAGGCACAGTTTTCCCCTCGTTTTGTTTTATTTTATTTTATTTTATTTTATTTTATTTATTATTTTTTAAAATTTATTTTGAGAAAACACAAGCGGGGGGAAAAACAGAATAATGTATCTGTGAGAATTTAGTTTTTTGCCTAGCAGGCAGTTTTCCCCTCGTTTTGTTTTATTTTATTTTATTTATTATTTTTTTTAATTTATTTTGAGAAAACACAAGCAGATAGAGATGGAGACAGAGGATCCGAAGCATGCTCTGCACTGACAGCAGAGAGCCTGAGCAGGGCTGGAACTCAGGAACTGCGAGATCAGGACCTGAGCCGAAGTCGGACACTCAAATGACTGAGCCACCCAGACACCCCTCCCCTTGTTTTAATCGTCAAAATTCAACTGAGGTCCTGGATAATTAAATAAGCACTGCCTCGCCGGAAGAAAACTGTAAACAGTTTTACTAGTCACTTTTGAAAAGCGTCTTCTCTGAATTATCCCAGGATTTTGCATGGGTTTCAGGCAAAATCCTGGGATAATTCAGAGAAGACGCTTTTCAAAAGTGTTTCTAAGAGTTCTATTTTTCTCTAATTGCTTCCTAGTTCTTCTTCCTCTTTTTATTATTTTTTTTGAAAGATTTAATTTTTAAGTAATGTCTGCACCTGAGGTGGGGCTTGAACTCATGATCCAGAGATCAAGAGTCACATGCTTCACCAACGGAGCCAGGCAGGCATCCCTCTTCTTCCTCTTTTTAAAGAGAAGATCCTGATAATAAATCTCTAGAGGACTTACCTTGTCCTTTATTCCAAGATTAATAGCCATCACCCACACACTCATCTGTTTTTTTAAAAAACCTATAAAAAGCCTAAAATGCGAAAATAGAATCATGTAATGAGCTCCATGTACTCAGGACCAACCTTAACAATGATCAGTGCAGAGCCCATCTATCTCCATCCTGACTCAATTCCCTGATCCCTTGAATTATTTTGAAGCAAATCCTGATCTCAGACATCACATAATTTCATTTCAGTATGAATCTTCAAAAGGCAAGAAGTCTTTTTCTGACAAGTTACCTAAAATGTACATATTATTGGTATTATGTTAAGTGGAGTAAGTTAGACAGAGAAGGACAAAGGCCATATGATTTCACTTATGAGTGGCATCTAAAAAAAGAGAAAAGAAAAGAAATAAACAAATTTTAAAAAGTGGAAACAGACCCATAAAAACAGAGAACAAACTGGGGGTTGCCCAGAGGAGAATAATTTGGGGGATGGGCAAAATGGGTGAAAGGGAATGGGAGACACAGGCTTCTAGTTATGGAATGAATAAGTCTTCAGAGTAAGAGATACAGCATGCGGAATATAGTCAATGAGACCGTAACAGCGCTGTATGGTGACGATGGCAGCTACACGTGGGCTGAGGAGAGCATAATGCATAGAGTTGTGGAATTGCTATGTCATACATCTGCAACTAACATAACATGTATGTCAACTCTACTTCGATAAAACAAAAAGTGCATATTATTAGTGAAGTTGGGTTCACAAAACTTACCTTGACTTAACTTTTTGAGGGATGGGATGTTCGGACATTTTTTGCAAATTTTTCAATTTCTTTTTTAGTGATTGTTTTATGATAATTTTCTCTCTGTGTTCGGGGCCATGTCGTTAGTTTGAATTTTGCTAAAAATATATCAGTTTCATCATATTTCCTAAATTATTTTCATGAGATTGCATCTGGCAAGAGAAAAAATGTTAGAATATATCAAGTTAGTGCTGGAGGAGCAAATTGATGATTCAGGAGAGAGGGATAGCAAACTGATGGACCCAGGGAACAAGTGTGTGTGTGTGCGGGGGGAAGGCTGATCAGCCATTGTGAAAGAGGGGAGACGGGGTTCATGGATTCAGACAAATGCAAATGCATTGATTCAGTGGTTCTACCGTGAGTGAGTGTATTAATAGGAATATCTGAGGTTGGAGGAGAGAGAAACTGTGGGTCAGCTCAAAGAGGGAAAAAGCGAATTGTCTAAGAAAATATAGGATTACCTGGAGGTGTGAAAGACCTTTTGAGATTCACGGGTTATAAATTTAAAGTAGGACTAGATCAGCATGATTGTATGTTTCTCTCCAACCACCATCTTCTGCTCCATGTTGGCAAAAAAGGGAGGAAGAAAGTTGAGTTTAACCAAAGTTGTTTTTAATGTTGAGTTCAATGAAGAAAGAGAGGTAGGTTCAGGGGAGTTCTGAGGATACACGGGGAGAGTAATTTTAGTGATTGGGAAAGTCAAAATAAGATGAGAGTGGTGGACAATGGCACAACCATTTGAGGTGTGGGAGAAAAAAATAGTCATGCTTTGAGAGGATTACTCAAGCGACATGCTTGGGAGAACGGCCAAAGGATTTGGCTGATGATGGCTGAAGTCCAGAGGGCAGAGCAGAAGTACTGGGAAGGATACAGTGGAAGGTGCTGCATTAAATGTATCAGGGTAAGATTACAAGAGAGGAAGGATGCCCTAGGAGGCTCTCACTTCCTGTGGCCGTTAATCACTGCCTATGAATCTTGTTGCTCTTTACTTCTGGGCTTTTCTCCATCCAGAAAAGTGGATTTGCTATTCAAAAGTCCCCTCCCCACCCCACCGGGGAGGATTTTCTTTCCTTTAGTTTTCAAAGCCAACTTTCTTCGTCTTTCATGTCTATGAGGCCAAAGCAGTCAGCTCTGGTTGGTTCCAAGAAACCTTGCGGAGAAAGTTGTAGGGCAGGCTTGAGTTTTTCTTCAACAGTCAACTGGTCAAAAGGAATGCCCCAAGAGGAAAAAACTGTGGGTTAAAAAGGAGTTTCTAGGGGTGCCCGGCTGGCTCAGTTGGTAGAGCATGTAACTCTTGATCTCTGGGTCATGAGTTTGAGACCATGTTGGGGATCACTTAAAAAAAATAAAGCATTTAAAAAAAAGGGAGGGTTTGTATGCACCAAGAGTAGACATGCTGAGAGTATAACCAGCCTGCTCAGGGAGCTTGCTAATACCTTCAGGACCTACAATTAACAATGTAGTAATAACACTGGGCACACCCATCTTAATGACTTGGTGGATCATGTAACTTGATTCATGATAAGCAGCTCATATCCCAGAGGCACCTAATATAGAATGGTATCTTCCAGCGGCCGGTAACAAGTATTTCTCAAAGGGAGTTAGCTGATGAAGAGAGGGCACTCTGTTTCAAATTCAAGGACCCCACCCATGGGCTAGTGCTGTCAAGGCCGACTACAGGATCCGTGTGGATCTGACACAGACCACTGCATCCGTTGGAGTACATGGACCGAATCACAGAGCTATTTGCTCATTAGCCTGGACGGGCTGGAAAGGCCCTTGTGTTCCTGGATCCACTCAAATTTGGGATCCCTTTCATATAATTTAGTAACTCAGGTTAACACATCTGAATATTTTGCCTCAGAAATCCAAAGGGGCCCAGCAAACATTGTGTATCTCTCTCAGTGGTAGAGAGACAAGGTGTGGCAGTTTTCTCTTTGCTTTGAAGCACGGGCCACTGGCTTATCAGAAAATTCAACTACCCACAAACTCGTGGCCAACCAATCTTTGACAAAGCAGGAAAGAATATCCAGTGGAAAAAAGACAGTCTCTTCAGCAAATGGTTTTGGAAAAACTGGACAGTGACATGTAGAAGAATGGACCTGGACCTCTTTCCTACATCATACACAAAAATAAACTCAAAATGGATGAAAGACCTAAACATAAGACAAGTAAGCCTCAAAATCCTAGAGGAGGCAACAACCTCTTTGACCTCAGCTGCAGCGACTTCTTACTTGACGTGTTTCCAGAGGCAAAGGAAACAAAAGCAAAAATGAAGCTTTTATCAAAATACAAAGCTTCTGTACAGCAAAGGAAACAATCAACAAAACTAAAAGGCAACCAATGGAATGGGAGAAGATATTTGCACACCACATATCAGACAAAGGGTTAGTATCTAAAATCTATGAAGAACTTATCAAACTCAATACCCAAAAACCAAATAATCCAGTGAAGAAATGGGCAGAAGACAGGAATAGACACTTTTTCAAAGAAGACATACAGATGACCAACGGACACATGAAAAGATGCTCAACATCACTCATCATCAGGGAAGTACAAATCCAAACCACAGTGAGATACCTCACACCTGTCAGAATGGCTCAAATTAACAACTCAGGCAACAACAGATGCTGGCGAGGATGCGGAGAAAGAGGATCTCTTTTGCACTGCTGGTGGGAATGCAAACGGGTGCAGCTACTCTGGAAAACAGTGTGGAGGCTCCTCAAAAAATTAAAAATACAGCTACCCTACGACCCAGCAATTGCGCTAGTAGGTATTTATCCAAAGGATACAAAAATACAGATTTGAAGGGGCACATGCACCCCAACGTTTATAGCAGCGCTATCAACAATAGCCACGGTATGGAAAGAGCCCAAATGTTCATTGACTGAGGAATGGATAAAGAAGATGTGTACACACACACACACACACACACACACACACACACACAGGAATATTACTTGGCAATCAAAAACAATGAAATCTGCCATTTGCCATAGCTTGGGTGGAACTAAAGTGTATTATGCTAAGCAAAATAAGTTAGTCGGAGAAAGACAAATATATGATTTCACTCATATGTGAAATGTAAAAAACAAAAGGGATGAACACGGGAGAAGGGAAGCAAAAATAAGGTAAAAACAGAGAGGGAGCTAAACCATAAGGGACTCTTAAATATAGAGAACACACTAAGTGTTGCTGGTGGGGTGTTGGGTGGGGGATGCTCTAAATGGGCAGTGGGTGTTAAGGAGGGGACTTGCTGGGATGAGCGGTGGGTGGTGTATGTAAATGATGAATCACTGAATTCTGTTCCTGAAATCATTACACTATATGTCAACTAACTTGGATTTAAATTTAAACGAACAAACAAACAAACAATTCAACCACACCACATAAAAGGTATCTGAATTTTCTTAAGATTTCTCTCCTCCCCTCACAGGGTAAATATGTATTACCGGGGAGTCTAGAGGACCTGCTACTTCCATCTGTCCCTATTGTATCAGCACCGTGGCCTCAATATCACGGAGCCATGTGACATCCTGTCGGATGATGAGATGGGCAGTATCTCTATGGGCTACACGGTGGCATACAGTCAGAGTGGACAGACCCTGAGGCTAAATTTCCAAGTGCACTATTCACCTCGTCAGGTGAAAAAAGAAATACCCTGATGTCCACCCCCCCCCCCATATCCTGAGGTAAAGAAAAATGCATTTGCCAAATCACAAGTTCCATACCCGATGCTACGAAGGTTGATTTACTCCAGTCAGGAGACCACACTGGAAGAGCAAGTGCAATATTCAAGACCCATGAGGCCTATGGTGATCCATGGCCATTTTTCAAGATCTTTTGTTCAAGCCAGTCTTGCTGATTACATGGAAATGTGATAGGGGCTATTGCTTATGCCTCTATGGATCTTTGATGGTAGCGGCTTCCATGAGGGCGCGGTATTTGCAGGAGTGTTTACTTGGTCCTTTGAACCATAACATCCCTCATTCCACAGGTCAAGGGGTATATATTCTGCATTTACTTCACACTTAGGAGCTGGGAAAATAATCATAGGGTCCGTCTGGAGTCCTTCTGGGCCTCCTGTGAGATGGAGCCCTTGGAGCCCCATCCACCAGCTAACACCCAGAAGTCCCACTTCGATTGAGGGATCAAGTGGATTCTGGGACTTCTGGTATTACTGTTATTTCAAAGCCAGTGCCAAGTGTCCCCCTGACGGTCCGGGAGTTTTCCTTTCCTTGGTGCCCTGTTACTTTGGTTGATCGTTTCAAGTGTTTTTGGAAGACACGCAGTAAGTAAGTTTCTGTGTGTGGTGGAAGTATTTTTTCTCATGGGCATTTGGGCCTCGTGTTCATTCAAAGGCTCCTGATCTTTCTTAGGTGTGGCCCTGGGGTGAGGGGCCATGATTTTATCATGATATTTCAAATGACACATCTGTTTTCCAGACCTGAACTTCTTTCCGGTGGTGGTGGGGTGTCATAGAAATCAAATAGCATCTTAGTACACTGTTACCTCCTTTAGTACTAGAGATTACATGATCAAATAGCCCTGCTTCGATAGCCCGTGTGGGTGAGCACTTTCTGTTTATCTCCCTACCTCTGCTGCCTATGACGGTAACCCTGCCCACCCTGCCTCACGAGCTGCCTCATCGATCCTTCCTGAGATCCTGCCATTCCCATCGAGATGAAGGAGCCCATTTCGGCTGTAACATTGTCCACTCCACGGCCTACAGAGAAAGCCACTCAAGTGCTTTTAAAACACGTTTATACTTCGGGGCATCTGGGAGGCTCAGTCGTTAAGCATCTGGCTTTGGCTCAGGTCATGATCTTACAGTTCGTGAGTTTGAGCCCCGCATCCGGTGAGCACGAGCCCCGCAGCCCCTCATTGGATGAAAACAAGCCCCGCTTTGGGTGAGGCCCACGGCTCCCCCCCGCCACCCCCGCTCCCTGCCCTTCCTGGGATTCTCTCTCTCTCTCCCTCTCTCTCTCTGCCCCTTGCTCACTTCCACCGATGTCTCTCGCAAAAACTGAAAATGAAAAACGCAAAAAAATATATATATATTTCTCTTCTGATTTATTTCTCAAGACTTTAGTTAAGCAAGTGTCTTCTGGGTTCTGTTGGGACACATATTTAAAGGCGGTACGGTTAGGTCCTCTCCTGGAGTCCTTAGAGTCCTTTCTCTAGATCAGAGGTTCTCAGAGTGCGGTGCAGGGAGCCCTGGAGGGCTCTGAGCCTCTTTCGGGGTATGTCTGAGCTCAACGCTATTTTCTTTTTTATTTTTTTTAACGTTTATTTAATTGTGAGACATAGAGTGTGAGCAGGAGGAGGGCAGAGAGAGAGGGAGACACAGAATCCGAAGCAGGCTCCAGGCTCTGAGCCATCAGCACAGAGCCTGACTCGGGGCTCGAACTCATGGACCCCGAGATCATGACCTGAGCCGAAGTCGGCCGCTCAACCAACTGAGCCACCCAGGCGCCCCTCAACACTATTTTCATAATAATATTCGATGTCATTCGCCTCTTCTACTCTCATCGTCTCACAAGGGTACCGCGAAGTTTTCCAGACACTAAGGACATCTCAACAGACTGAATGCAGAAGCAGATGGGAGAATCCAGCTCTTTCCATTTAAGCTAGATGCGAAAGAGGTTTACAGAACAATCCTATTTTCCCCACTGGGCTGTTTTTCTTTTGGAAAATACAGTTGTTTTTATCAAAATACATTCTTCTTTTTTTTTTTTCAAAATACGTTCTTTATGTAAAAATGTAAGAGATTTATTCTTTAATTAAATATAATTGCATACATATTTTTAAATTTCTGAGTCTGAATTGCCGATATGATAAATATCAAGAGCTACAGCACACAAAAACAAAATCTCTTTGGGGTCTTCGATAATTTTTAGGAGTGGAAAGACAGCCTAAGACCAAAAACTTTGAGAACTTTTGATCTATATTTTCTATCTTAGAGCTTGTGGCATGAAAACACACTAGATCACTGTTGAGACCGGTTTTAATCAACTACGAAAATAGGGAAGACTATGAATTCAGCTGATGTATTTGCAATCCACAGGATTAAATGTCTTTTTTTTTCAATTTAGGTCAAGTAGCTTTGAATTCAGAGATTGTTTAATCGCAGCCATACAGATTTCTGAGGTTTTAGTCCACGCTTCGAACCAAGAATTTCGGAACTTAATACTGCCCACCCCCATTAGAAGAAGCTATCTCAAGTCGTGGATCTTAAATTCTTTGTGTGTGTGTGTGTGTGTGTGCGTCCCTGGCAGCAGTTACTTTTTTTTTTTAAGGTTTTATTTAAATTTCGGTTAGTTAACATACACTGTATTAGTTTGAGGTGTACAACAGTGATTGTATAATTCCATACAACACCCAGTGCTCGACAAGTGCGCTCTGTAATTCCCATCACGTATTTAACCCACCCCCCACCCCTCACCTCTACTCCGATAGCAATCAGTTTCTTCGATATAGTTTAGTCTTCTTTTCATTTTCCTCTCCCTTTTCACCCCGCTTCCTTGTTTCTTTTGTTATACACGAGTGAAATCATATGGTAGAGCAATTACTTTTTACTCTCAAGCCTTTTTTCATTTTTAAAAATTTATTTTTAAAATGTTTTATTTATTTTTGAGAGAGAGAGAGAGAGAGAGAGAGTACAAGTGAGGGAGGGACAAAGAGGGAGGGAGACACAGAATTTGAAGCAGGCTCCAGGCTCTGAGCTGTCAGCACAGAGCCTGACTCAGGGCTTGAACTCATGAACCTCAAGATCATGACCTGAGCAGAAGTCGGACGCTTAACCAACTGAGCCACCCAGGCGCCCCTCAAGACTTTTATCAAATGGGTATCCATCCCAGGGGACTACAGATAATAAGTTTAATCATTGTTTTTCCTCATTCTGCTATAGGTTGCCAAATTCCCATCCCTGAAAATGATCTAGATTTCATTGCTTTGGTCCCCAGATAGACCTGATAGTCACCCCATGTTTGCTCCGAATTTTTAAGGTCTTTGTTTAACCTGCATCTACTCTTGGGATGAATTTCCGCATTTTCCAGGACTCTTAACTGGAAACAACAGAAATGGACTTTGATTAAACAGAAGGGAATATATTGCTAAGATACTGTGAGGTTCACAGGTGTATTGGGAAGAGTGGGGAATTGGGGTTAAAAAAAACACAACAACTCAAGAAAGAATAAAGAGAACCATAAGACTAGGACTAGGGCTAGGGTCTGAGCTATGACTGCAGTTAAGGTTAGGGTTAGGATCAGAGCTCAGATTGGGGCAAGGTCTAGGGCTCAGGCTAATCTAGTGCTAGAGTTATGTTCGGGTTATGGCTAAAGTCAGGGTTACAATTGGGGGTAGGATTGGAGTCTAGATTAACATGGGTCTAGTGTTGAAACAGAGTAGGTTTAGGGTTATGGCTTGGGCTCTGCTAACCTTAGGACAAAGAAAGCCATAGGACTACAGCTGGGGTTACCTCCGGTGCTATAGTTAAAACTAGGGTCAAGGCTAGTGTAAGGGTCCTTTGGTGAACGTAGCTCATGCTCCTGATTTTCTTACCCAGGGTTTCTATACACCGTGTACTGCCTTCTGCTGAAATTTGCTCCTACCTGTCCTTGGAAATCAGGCTGCCCATCCCTAGTAGCCTTCCACTGATATATGACTGCTACATTTGCATTTGAAAGTGACACCGCAGTTTCAAGGTGGGACCAACTCTGGGTTGCAGTTTGTGGTTCAGAACTACCAGTGGATTCAGGCCGAATCTTGTCTCCAGGTAGACCACATCCCTTCTTGGCCCTTCCCGCACCCTGTCCTATTTTCCTCATTCCCCTCTTCCCAGGAACACTTCCCAGTAAATCACATGCACAAAAATTCCCTTCTCAGGTCCCACTTCTGGCCAACCCAACCTAAGATGGTGAGTAACTCAACCTAACCCAAATAGAAGAGAGAGATTCATGTTCTGCACTACCAAGAATTGACAACCAGCCACAATGCATATCTTAAAAGAAAACCCAGGTGTATAAGCTCCACAGACTATATATTCTACTCCAGGGACAATATTTCTCTCTCTACTTCTAGTAGGCTCTGTGAGACAGAATCTCATCTTTCTGTTCACTGCTTTGGACTCTAGAGAGAACGTCTTGCCTGGCATACAGCAGCCCTGGGTATATATTTGTTGAATGAATGCATTTCTCATACAGATGATTCCTCTGATCCTGCTCCTAGACCGCAGCAAACTCCAGAGGGACACTGTTCCAGAAATTTCTCTCATAAATTGATGTTCTGCAGCCACGGGTAGGCTGTTAGTGCATCTTAGGGCTTCTGCTTTAAATGACATCTCGGCACATACAGCACACTGCCTTGTCTCTCCGTGTTCTCCTCGTCATCCTGCCCCTTCATTCTCTGCAGGTAATTTTTCTTTCTTCCATGTTGTAAAAATTTCAAACCCAAATTATTAAGGATCGTCTCCACCTCACAAATAGCTCAACAGATCAAAATTAACAAGCTAGAAACAGACCTTAATGTGCACGTGAAAAAACTGGTCTATAGTGAAGGAGGTATCACAGGTGCCCCAGGAAAGGAAGAAGGTTAGTGCCGGGATAACCGGTTAACTATTCTGAGGCATATAACGTTAGAAACTAATTTCCCAATGTTTATCAAAATGACTTCCAGATGGACTGAATAATTCAACGAAAGTACAAAAATCGGTGAATAGCTGACCTCCACATGGGAAATGCCTTCCTATGCTTAAAAATAATATTTTTTAGGAACGACTGGGTGGCTTAGTCGGTTGGGCGTCTGACTTTGGCTCAGGTCATGATCTTGTGGTCTGTGGGTTTGAGCCCTGTGTCGGGTTCTGTGCTGACAGCTCAGAGCCTGGAGCCTGTTTCAGATTCTGTATCTCCCTCTCTTTCTGCCCCTCCCCTGCTCGTGCTCTGTCTCTCTTGCTCTCAAAATAAATAAAAACATTTTAAAAAAGTTTTTTAAATAGTATTTTTTACAAATCACAAAGCAAATGTCAAACCTTTGACACCATCCTTTCACGTGTGAAGTTATCCTCAGGCAGAAAATCAGAGCCGCTTGGCAAGATGGATGGATAAGAACACTCATTTCAGTGTTAACTGTGTACCAGGAAGGAGGAGATGGAGACGGCCCTTCCCCTTTCAGAGACAGTTAGAGAGTGTGGCTTAATAATTTGGCTTGGGTTTTGTCAAGAGAAAACTAGAAATTCAAATAATCTAAAGACTCTTTGCATTTCTAAAGGTAACAATTAGGAGAGGGCAACATTCGTTTAGGGAAACACCTTAAGAAAACAGCCTTCCTGCTGATGAAAGATTAGATCGGTCCTGTCTAGAGGACCAGTCATTAATGGACTGGAGTTGCATCAGAGAAGATGATGGGACTGAGACAATATTTCCCTGAAGACAGAGAAGGAAGGATGTCAGCCCTGGACTGGGTGGAAGAGGCAAGAAGGGAAAATGGAGCTATAGGGGGAGTCTGAAGGAGGAGCATGGTGCATGGTGGGAAGGCAAGCCACACTGCATTTTGTCCATGTATGGACACATGTATATCTGTGTGTGCGTGTGTATACATATATATTTATATACATATAATATATGTATATGATATATACATATGTGTGTGTTATATATAATTACAAATATATATATTCACTTGAATTATGTGACATACAGATAGAATAGGTAGTACAGTTATTGGTTTCAGATTTGAACTGTATAAATCGTGTCTCTTATACGCAGCCCTGGACCCACTCAGGTCTCCTCTGACAATCAGTCGTTACTGGTTTCTTGTCCTTCGGGAGCTGTTGGGGGCTATTCTTTGCATACATGAGCGAATGTCTACATGTATTCTTGCTTCTCTTTTTTCCTTTTTTGCAAGCGGTAGTATATTACATTCGGTGTTATGCACCTTGCTGTTTCTCCTTAGTCACTAGTCTTGGGGCTGTGGGGATGTTTTCATATCAGCACGCAAAGAGAAAATTCATTTCTCATGAAATCGGTCTCTTGATGATCTAAATTTGAATCGGGGTCAGTCTTTCAAGATCCAATGCAGATGAAGCTGCATTGAATGCTTTTGTGTGTATGCCATTTTTCGAATGTAAGAATATATCTTTATATACACACACACGTCTATATGAGACAGTTCTAGAAGAACTGCTGGGTCACTGGGGCTGTGCGTTTGTTATTTCGGTTAAGTATTGCCAAACTGCTCTCTCACTGGCAGAGTCCAAGTGCCTGCTTCCTAACATCCTTGCCATGACCGTGTCTAACATTCACTTTTAAGTTCTTTCCGTTCTGTGTTGTAAGCTCTGTCATTACCACACTGTCAGTAAAGTATGTTTTGCACAGTAACGTGGGCTTCGGGGAAGGAAGAAGAAAAAGCACCATCAGGAGCATGGGGGGAAGTGGGGTCAGAGGTGCTGAAGATGAGATCACGAGAAGGGACCAGTCTGTAACGAATTTGTTGCAGGTAATGACCCAAAAACGCAATTTCTCTGAAAATCTAGTCCCTCCTGGAGTTGCCACACTATGTGCAATGGATGTTAAGAGTGATCGATTAATTTTGTTATTAAAAGGAAAAGACGTCCCAGGAGGCCAGAGAATTCGAAAGCTATTGGGTTAGTATTCTAAGGTTGAAAATCTCCCATCCAAGAGGGAGGCGGCATCCAGCTCTTTTAGTGTATTTACACTTGTAAGCTGGTGCTAGAAGAATGATCATGCTCCCTCCCGGACCTTCCGGAGAGATGGGGTGCACTGGGCTTGAGGCTCCCAGACTCCGGCTTCTGATTCCAGGACAGTCCATTCACTGAACTGGTAACCTGGGCATGGAGCCCATCATATCTTCGGGAAAGCTGGAGACCCCAGGGCACCATGGTCAGCTTCTGTGTCTAGTTCTCTGAGGAAATTACAGCCCAGGAGAGAACCATGGGAACAATCTTCTGCCCTCTGAATTTGTACCCCCGGTTAGACTTTTTTCCCTTTCTGTTTCATTCATTTCTCTTTTAAACTTTAATAATGTTTTCCTCTTATTTTCAGTGGGATCATTTTGTTGTTTTTTTTTTTCCCTAAGCTCACTGACCTTGAACTAAACCCAGAAACAAATAATTGGCAAATCCACAACCATAACTGAGTAACTTCAAAACACCTTTCTCAGAAACTGGCAGAGCAATCAGGACGAAGCAACAGTCTGGAAGATTCAAACATGTAAGTTAATAAACTTGAAAATATGCATATAAAATTCTGAACCCACCAAATAACAGAGAGATGATCTTCCTTCCAAACTCCTGGGGAACATTTAAAAATATTAGCCATTTATTATAATAAAGGAAGTTTCAAAAGCTTCCCCAAACTAAATACACACAAACAACGACATCTAACCAATTAATGAAAAGCAAACAAATAAAACCCCCCCCTTAAATATCTCATGGATTAAAAGAAAAAAAGAATGCAAACTATAGATGCTATGCATTTTCATATCTAGAGTATTAATAATTTTCAAGTTTTAGCCTGGCTTCTGCATTGTATTTATTTCCTCTGAATTATTTTCATTGGTTCGCTTATTTTAATCTCTTTCATGTGAGAATATTTCCTCACATATCTTGATATTTCTGACTATGTGCTCATACGCAAGAGTAAGGAACTAAAAGACTTATTCAGTGTTTATTGCACATTGGGGAAGGTTACTGATTAGTGAGCTTCCTTTAGTTGAGATAAGGCAGAGCTCTTTCATTAGGAGACCTGCCCTTCTGCCAGGTATTAGGCAAATCTCTTTCCCCAACAGGGAACCTTCCAATTTTTTTCACCGAAGTTTAGAACATTAGTTGCTGCCATCTTTCTGGGCAGAAGTAGCTTCAGGGTTCGGAAGCCATTCTCCATTGCTCTTGGCCTTTTGCTCGTGTCATTTACAAAGTATTTCCAAGTTTATCCTGCAAGCAGAAACCACTGAGAATGTAGCAAGTGTTAGACGTCAAAGACTAGATGTGATTCACCTGAGATCAGAGAGGCACAGCCCCTCCACATACAGCAAAGCGTGGCGTCTGATTAGTTAACATCCACAACACCTGGTAACACGAGAGACCGGAAAAATTTTGGGCCTCATCCAGAAGCACAGAATCAGAAGTTCTGTGGGTGGGACTCAGAAATGTGTTTCCACAAGCATCCCCGTGATTCTGATGCTGAAGTTTTGAGAACCACTGAGCTAACTTGAATGGAAGTAAGGGAGGTGGGGTTAACGTTGTCAGGTGGCGGGAATTTGAGGACGTGGAGCTTTGAAAACCATAAATAGTCAAGTCGAGACGGAGAATCTGGTCTGTTTTCTTATGCGCAAGAAGCAAAGTAATAATCCATAATCTTCACTTTTCTGAAGCGTGAGGAACACGAGAAGCCGGCTTTTTTCTCAGCCATTAGTTACTCAGAATATGTCGCCACGTCTTTGAGCTCTGGCGAGCGTCAAAAAACGGTTGGGAGGAAACAGAGGAGGACAGTGTGGAGCGGGAAGAAATGACAATGGCCCAGGCTTTCAGAGCCCCCAACCGCACATCCATTGCCCAGGTAGGGCCACGATGTGCTCAAGAAGCCGGTCCCCACACCTCCCCACACCGAGTTGGGTTAGACAAACGCTCCCTCACGAACCCCACTTCCGGGACCCAGCCAATGAGAACCAAAAGTGCTCAGCCAGTCAGCGCCCCGCGCTCCTTCCGGCGTTCTGCGTGCTGCCCTGGAGACGGCACGGGCGAATCCAAGTGCAGGGGGGTGCTGGACCGCACCGCTTCGAACTGCGCCTGCGCATTCCGCCGTACGCCATTGGTTCACCCCTGGCTTTGGCCAGTGGACTTGCCATGAAGGGGTGGAAGCCGAGACGCGCGCCTTTGCGGGAGCAGTCCACTGGGTCGTTTCTTCTCCCCACTGAGTGTTCAGGTGAGTGGCAGTGGTAGTTTTAGGGTCCACAAATTTGGGTTCGGATCTCCGTGAACGAGCGCGGGGGACACTGCAGCCTGGAGGGTCTCTACTCACCTGCCCACCCTCCATGGACCCTGTGCCCCTCGCGTCTTCCTTTCTCTTAGGATTCTGCTTTGTTACCATGTTAAACTAAAAACTTTTAACAGTTTTCTTGAGGTTTTGGTTCAGGACTCACGGGATACCTCCTCGAGGACTTGGGTGCAGGGGGGATTCGTGGCCATAGGGTTCGGGAAATGCGCTTTATGGACGCCCTGGATTCGGAATTCTTCCCCTAGACCTCCAGCAACGCTTCCCGAGTTCTAAGCCGGCCGGGTGGATCGAAGTGCGTGGACGTAGAGAGGTGGTGAAAGCCGCCAGTTCCCTGGTCGCTAGCTGCTTGGAGTGGGGGGTGTTGACGGAGCGATTCAGAGCCTGCACTTTCCAGGTCAGACTAAACTCAAAGCCTGCAGTTAATTTAGTCTGTAAAGTGTTTCGAGGAGGAACATCTGTTGAATGTTAAGCTCATTCTATGCCCTCGAAAAACGTGCTTTTGGCTTGCGGTTAGCAAAGTTGAGCGTGCATCCGCGGGGTGAGTTAAACCACAGGTTGCTGGGCTCCGCTTCCAGAATTTCTTATTCAGTAGGTCTGGGCTGGGCGGCGGCTGCTGCTAGTGGAGGAGTTAATGATCTGAAGGTAGAAATGAAGGGAGGGTCCCGGTCTTCATCCGCGTGCTTCTGTCACCTGGTCAGTTTCCAAGGGTTTGTGGAATGTTGGTTCTGCGCCCCTTGAATCTTAAATGCTTCTTTTACTCCTAAGTATGACTTGCTCTGACTTCTGGCTTCTCTGATAATACCTAGGTTAACTCGTAAATTAAAAGAGCCACAAGAGACGTGCCATGCCTGTAGAAAACGTGGAAGGCTAAACTCTGGTGTCCGGGAATGCACACTCGGTGAGAAAACGGTAAAGATACGCCAGGTGATCACTGTGAAAGTCAGTAGAGTGATTACTTCTGGAAAAGAGGAGTGTGATTGCTATAGGCTCAGGAGAGGACATCTGGGGTGGCAGGCGAAGTGGGTGGTGATCACAAGGTTGTCCTTCTTATTTATTTTTTAAGTTTATTTATTTTGAGAGTATGGGACAGGAGTAGAGAGCGAGGGAGAGAACCCAAGCAGGCTCCACGCTGTCAATGTGATGTGGGGCTTGAACTCACCAACAGTGAGTCTCTCTTACAATAACTCATTAAACTATACATTATTTTTGGGGAGTTTTCTGTATTTGTGTTTTATTTTTTAATATAAGAGCTTACGCATTAGAAATTGCATATTAGGAAGTCTAAGGTGAGGATGTCCTTGGAGTCCCAAAGAATCTTAAAGTTGTGGAATTTCAAATGTGAAAGATAACTTACAAGGTTATCTAATCTAATTCTTATTTTACTCTCAGGAAATTGAGCCCCAGAGAGGAAAGTGCTTCAAGAGTAAACCACCCTTATCTAAGCCGACTTTGTAATGGATGCATTTTGTTAATTTCAGAAGGGCTGTTCTCAGATGCCACTACTCAGTAAAAGATGGCAGAACAGAATTTGGCTTGAATCAAATTGAAAATGTAAAGATTTAATTTTTTTCCTTGTGGCTTAAAAATCTTACTTGTAAGGAATCTATTTATTTATTTATTGAGAGGGCGAGCAGGGGAGGGACAGAGAGACAGGAAGAGAGAATCTTAAGCAGGCTCCATGCCCAGCACAAGGGGCTCCATCTCACAGCGGTGAGATCATGATCTGAGCCACAATTAAGAGCTGGATGCTTACCCGACTGAGCCCCCTGGGCGCCCTTGAAGGAATCAACTGTTTGTCTTACCAAAAAACTTACTATTTGAACGCCGTATCCTGGTGTATCCCGACATAGCTAAATTGTGAACATTTAATTAAAGATCTCTGGTTTTTTCTGGCTAAGTAGCTTTTCCATCTTGACGCACTGCGATTTTAATCTTACTTCAGTCATGTTACATACTATGTATTGTCGACCTGTTGCCGCAAAATTACTCCCGTCTAGGCTGCATCTTGGTGGGCCAGGGCTCAGGATTGGTTCTTTTTAGAGAGTGGGTTTTAGGGCAGAGAGGAACATAGAGGGAACTTAGAACTTACTTCTTTTAATGAACATTTTTACTCTGTTCCATTTTTGGGTTTGGATTTATTTTATTAAATTATTTTTGATGTTCATATTAGAGCACGAGTTGGGGAGGGACAGAGAGAGAGAGGGAGACACAGAATTGGAAGCAGGCTCCAGGCTCTGAGCCATCAGCACAGAGCCCGACACGGGGCTCAAACTCAAGCACCTCAGATCCTGACCTGAGCCAAAGTCGGACGCCCAACTGACTGAGCCACCCGGGTGCCCTGGGTTCCACTGATTTAAATTCAGATTGTTTCCCCCATCTTTTCTGCTTAGAGTTTAAAGAATTTTGCTGTCAATAGTCTGAGTTCTTCTGGTTTCGTATAGAGACCAGGCTTGTAAGCCAAATAACTGAATGTAACTACTAGCCTATACATTTTTTTTAATGTTTGTTTATTTTTGAGAGAGAGCGACAGAACGCGAGTGGGGAAGGGGCAGAGAGAGAGGGAGATGCAGAATCTGAAACAGGCTCCAGGATTTGCGCTGTCAGCACAGACCCTGATGGGGGCTCGAACTCCTAATGGCCAGATCATGATCTAGGGTGAAGTCAGACGCTTAACCAACTGAGCCACCCAGGCGCCCCTGTACATCTTTATAGTAGAATATTTCCCTTTTTGCAATAAATTTTAGTTTCATTGGAAAATGGAATCATAGAATTAGTTGCTAGATTCTTGGATTACTGGTTCCATATACCAAGACGGGACAAACTGCCACCTCTTGGCCAAATCTGTCCCTCAGCCTGTTTTTGTATGGCCCACAACAGAAAATAAATTCTGGAGATCTAATGTACAGCATAGTGATTATATTAATAGTGTATTCCGTACTTTAAAGTCGCTATGAGACTAAATCTTAAATGTTCTTAACCACAAAAAAGTGATAACTGTGACATGTAGCGGCGTTAACTAATGCTATGGTAGTAATCAGATTATGATACATAAATGTGTGAAATCAACAGTGTACACTTTAAACTTAATGTACACGTCAGTTATATTGATAAAAATTGTGATATTCACAAACCGTACTGTTCACTACTTTAAAATATACAATTCAGTGATTTTTAGTATGTTCACTAGGTTGTACAACCATCAGTACTATTCTAGAACATTTTCATCTGCCCAAAAAGAAACACTATGTTCATTAACTTCTATTTTACGTTCTCTGTTTCAAAGGGTTTTTGGTATATGTTCTTCTGACTTAATGGATACCATATAGAAACACGAGCTGCTTTTATTGAGTATGTCTTCCTGCTTACTTGATAATTTCTGGGAAATTTTCTATAGTATGTAAAATTCTTCCATCTAAGAGATGCCAGTATAAAATATATTTTGCAAATTGGGTAATTACTTTGATTGTATTGTAAATACGGTGTTTAAGATACTGAGTCCTCTACTGTACTTTAATTCTAAATAAAATCTAACTGATAAAAGATCACATCAACTTCTATTCACTCATGTGCAAATTAGGGCGTTCTGTTGGCCGGGGAAAATGAACTCTCTTAACTGCTTATATCCTAGATAATGAAGTGGTTGGTTAAATTTGTTTTTAATTAAAAAAAATTTAACATTCACTTTTGAGAGAGCGAGTGTGAGTGGGGAGGGACAGAGAGAGAGAGAGAGATGAGGGAGACACAGAATCCGAAGCAGGCTCCAGGCTCTGAGCTGGCAGCACGTAGCCCGACTCAGGGCTTGAACTCATGAAACACGAGATCATAACCTGAGCCGAAGTCAGATGCTTAACTGAGCCATCCAGATGCCCCACCAATTTTTTTTTTTTTTTAATTTAAAACGAGTAGGCAAACTTTCTGTAAAGGGCCTGATAGTATTTTAGAATGTGTGCAAGCCATTACTATGTCATAACAACTCTGCAGTTATAGTCTAAAAGGAGCCTATATAAGTGAATGGGTGTGGCTGCTACGTTCCAGGTCACCTTTATTTACAAAAGCAGGCAGCAGGTGGATTTGGCCCAGGAACCAGTAATTTGGTAACAGCTGACTTTAAATAATATTCAGATTGGATTTCTTAGAATCTCTGTGGATTAGATGGAAGTACTATCTTTCCATATTTGTTTATAAAATATTTTAACATACGTTATCTCTTTTGCTTTTCATAGTTTGAGGTTTAGGTGGGTCATATGTTGCCCCATTCAGTACAGATACCGACACAATGTGCCTTCCTTTGTAGCAAAGTAAGAAAAGTATCAAGATAATTGGAATGTCCTTCATCCCTCATTTTGTTACATGTGTTGGAAATAGCTGTCATTTTCATCATTTTTGTTAAGATCTTGTTGAAGGAAGTGGAGTATTAGTTTTTCAATTGCTTTATTTTCCCCTTAGCTTTTTTTTCCACCCTACAAAAAGACACTAGTATCCAACACCTGTAGGTGAATTTTCAGAGTTTATAGAATTATTAGATTTACATATGATCCTAGGCTAATTAATCCTACAACTCGCTTACATTTATAAGTTTTATTTTTGTTTGCTTTTTAGGAGCTAGAGATGCTATTAGGCTGTTGTTTTATCCGATGTGAGAAGTTGGCCCGGAGATGGAAAACTTCATTCTGTACGAGGAGATTGGCAGAGGAAGCAACACCGTTGTTTATAAAGGGCGGCGGAAAGGAACAATCAATTTCGTAGCTATTCTTTGTACTGATAAGTGCAAAAGGCCTGAAATAACCAATTGGGTAAGTCAAGTATATTTTCCTCCCTCTGGGAAAACACAGAGCTATGATCAAGGAGAATAAGAAGCATATAAACAGAAGCCATTGAACTCACTATGGCAAATGCCGCATATTTCTCTCTGGAATGGGTGACCTTCTGTCTGTTTAGTGCCACCGATCCTGAATAATGACTAAAAAACATCCCTAAGTAATTAGCAACTTAGTGTTGTTTTGGGGAAAAATCAAGAAAAATGTAGTCTATATTAGATCATTACTTTTACTCTTTTTAATTTTATTTTTTAAAGTTTCGTTTACTTAAATAATTTCTATGCCCCACGTGGGGCTCAAACTCACCACTCCAAGGTCAAGAGTCTGACTGAGCCAGCCAGGTGCCCCTGGATCATTTACTTTTAAATTTAGTATGTGATTTATGAAGATTGCCAAAGGAAGGACATTGGGGGAGAATGACTGGAGTCTGAAATTTATAGCCCAGGCTCTGGGACCAAAATTTAGCTTTCTTTTCCTCCCCAGTGTGGTAAGATACACATAGCAAAAAGTTTATCCTCTTAACCATTTTTAAGTGTACAGTTGGCGATATTAAGTACATCAGTGTTGTTGTACAACCATCACCATCTCTAGAACTCCTGTTTTTTTAAGTTTTTTCAGAGCGGATTGAATGATTGATAGCACACCTGTGCATGCAGGGGAGGGCAGAGGGAGAGAGGGATAGAATCTTAAGCAGTCTCCACGCAGAACCCCTGGCTGGGCTCCATCTGGCAACTGTGGGATCGTGACTTAAGCAGAAATCAAGAGTCAGATGCTTAACCGACTGAGTCACCCAGGTGCCCAAGAACAGTTTTAGATTCACAGTAAAATTAAGATGAAAGTGGAGTGATTTGCCTGTGTTCCCCATCACCACACACGTATAGTTAGTGTTCCATGTTGTCAGCATCCCCCCCAGAGTGTGCGTATAATACGACCGATGAACCCACACTGACATCATAATCATCCCAGATCCATAGTTGACATTAGGGGGCACTCGTGTTTCCATTCCGTGGTTTTGGACAAATGTGCGATGACCTGTATCTGTCACTACAGTGTCCTACAGAAGAGTTTCACTGCCCCCAAAATCATCTGTGCTCCCCCTATTCATCCCTCCCCCTTCCTCCAGGCCCTGGGCAGCCGTTGATCTTATTGGTCCATAGTTTGGCCTTCTCCCGAACGTAATATAGTTGGAATTATACAGTGCATAACCTGTTCAGGTTGACATCTTAGCAATGTGCATTTAAGTTTTCTGTGTTTATTTGTGGCCGATAGCTCGCTTCTTTTTTATTGATGAGCAATATTCCATTGCATATATGTACCAGTTTTTTTTTTATTCATTCCCTATTGAAGGACATCTTGATTGTTTTTCATTGTGACTAAAGCTGCTCTCTGTGTGACCAGGTTTTTGTGTGGACCTGTTTTCAGCTCTTTTGGTCAAATACCCAAAGTGCGATTGCTGAATTGTCAGGAACTCTTGTCACCTTGCAAAACTGAAACTCTACACATGTGAAACAAGAATTCCCCATTTCTCCATCCTCAGGCAACCACTTTTCAACGTTGTCTCTGAGCGGTACTTGCTGTAAGGGGCGGTCGTATGTCCTTTGTCTTTTTAGGACTGATCTCACTGAGCACGATGCCCTCAGAGTTCATCCACGTTGTAGCGTGTGTCAGAATTTCTTTAAGTTTTAAAGATGTGTGATATTCCATTGTATGGCTATACCACACCCTGCTTTTCCACTTACCTGTCTCTGGACACTTAGGTTGCTTCTGCCATTTGGCTGTTGTGAATAATGCTGAACGTGGGTATACACATGTCTTCTGGACATAATCTACTTTCAATCTTTTTGGTATACCCAAAAATGGAGTATTTAAGGAATTGCTGTACTTTTCTCCACAGAGGCTGTACCATTTTACACTCCCACCAACAGTATACAAGGGATTGCATTTCACCACATCTTCGGCAACACTTGTTATTTCTGTTTTTTGTTGTTGTTGTTTCATTTTGAAGATTGCTATTCTGATGGGTGTGAGGAGGTGTGGGCTTTTGTAAGGAGTGTGGGTAGTTGAGGAAAGACGAGTGTATGAGACAAGATGCGGGTTGGTTTGTAGATTCAGTGCTCGGAACATAAGGCGTTTCTCTTCTAATGAGGTTTTCTGTGGGATGAGAAGCTAAGTCCTCAATTAGGTGGGGAAGGGAACGCAGTGTTCTAGGCAGAAGGAGCGCAAAGTGTGAAGAGCCGCTTGGTGGACACACTCGCTGGGGCCGTTGAAGACTGGGGATCCTCAGCCGAAGTCGGATCAGCCAGCATGGCTTGCGTCTGCCTCAGTCGCTTGCGTCTGCCTCAGTCGCTTGCGTGTATGCAGAGTGTGGAGGTCTGACCTGAACCAGAACTGGAGTGCTAGAGAGAGTGAGTTGGTAAGTGAAGGAGCGGTGGTCACCAGCTAGGATGTGTGCCGGGTTCTGAACCCGATACGCTTAGTAGTAAAAATGTAACAGTGCTGGTCAACCGAAATATAATGCGGGCTACAAATCTAACTTCAAAGTCCACAGTAGCCACACTGAAAGGAAGTTAATTTTATTAGTATATTTAATCCAGCATATCCAGTGTATTATCATTGCAACAGATGAGCGGTGGAGGGCGAGACTGAGCGAGCTGAGGCGTCTGGAAGAGTAGGTACTTGGCATAGCCCGAGTGCCAGGGAGCGTGCGAGGCCTGATTTCTGTGCGAATTCCCACACTTCCATTAGGACCTTCCCCTTCCAGTCGCTGAGTCAGTGGGAATCCTTTGAACCTCCTCGCCATGTGGCCTCCCGCTACCGGGACACAGTTTATTGGGAGGTTATTACACGGTGCTCCTCAGATTCTCGTGACCACTCTGTTTTCTCCTCACCTAAATTAGGTGGATTCATTTCTCTTTGCATTAGAATACGAACCCACCGGGTTGTTCCTAGAGCGTATGCACCACATTCCGTTTTTAAAATCGGGAGCTCTGTATGTCTACAGATCGCGGGCCCCTTAGCCTGTGCTGAGTGTGAGCGACAGGAGAGAGTGTGTGTGTCTGTGAGAGAGAGAATCGGAAAACAAGGACCCAGAGCCCCTTCGTAGCTGTCTCCAGTGCTGAGTCTGGCAGGTTTGCTAATAAAGCACAACTTTTCCTGATTCCAGTTTCCATTTTTAATGGGGTCTTGAAGGGAGAAGCAAAACCTCCTCAAGCAACTTAGTATTTTTTTTTTAACGGACAGGCTCTTGCATCTTTATTTATTTTTAAATATTTATTTTTGAGAGAGAGCACACCCTGGAGAGGGGCAGAGAGAGAGGGAAACAGAAGATCTGAAGCAGGCTCTGCGCTGTGTGGCTCGAACTCACAAACTGAGATCATGACCTGAGCCTGAGTCAGACTCTAAACTGGCTGAGCCACCCAGGGAGCCCCTGCATTTTTATTACTGAGTTTGGAATTCACTCTCGTTTTGGTGCACAGGTATTCTCACGATCTAACGGAAATGTAAATTTTAAGATCAGTATGTTCACTGCGATGATTCTTTTAATAACCTGAGTGAATTGATGCTAGGATTCACATGTGTGTATATATATATATATCTATATGTATATATATATATATACATCTCCCGTGGGGCTTGAACCCACAACCCTGAGATTAGGAGTTGGATGCTCTACCAACTGAGCCAGCCAATCACCCTCACTAAGAATATATTTAAAAAGAAAATTGTAGAACCCTTCGAGAGTTCTTTTAAATATTGTAAAAGTAATACATCATCATTATTGAAAATTTGTACAATATGGAAAAACGGGTAGAAGAAAAAAAGGGCAACGTAGTTCCACCACGGGAGACAGTCCTGTCCTGTTTTATTCTCGTCTTTTTTACTATGAGGTCTGTTTCAATTTTAAAAACATGGTATTCTATAATTTTGTCTCTTGCGTTTTCCACTTAACATCATTATACTATCTTTTTTTATGTTATAAAATTAAACATTTTCATGTTGGGCTAATATTTTTCAATTGATATATAATTTAATTATTATTGAGCCTTTAAGTTATTTTTACTTAGTAAAGGTTTTTTTCCTCCCTGAAAATGATTTATTTCTTGATTATGAAAGTATTGTGTGCTCGCTATTAGAAAATAGGAAAGTAGGAAAAACTAAAATCAGTTTCAGCTGTTTTGAACTACCTTTCATTTTTCTATGAGTATTTCTTTTGCAATATTATGTTTACACAAATATACGAAACTGCATTGCATGTTTCTTTTTAAGATTGTATATTAAATTACCATTTTTCCATGTCACCAGCCTTGATAACCATCATTTTTAATATCTGTATAGAATTCCACCATCATCCACTTCCCAATTGTGTGTTTAGGTGTTTTTTAATAGATGCAAGGGTTTTAAGAACTTTTTTTTTGTGTGTGTGTGTGTGTTAATGTTGTGTTTTTATAGGTTCGTCTCACCCATGAAATTAAACACAAGAATATCGTAACTTTTCACGAATGGTATGAAACCAGCAATCATCTCTGGCTCGTGGTGGAACTCTGCACAGGTGAGTGTGTATAAGACATGCTACAAATACATCCACCTTAGGTAGTCTTGAAAGAACACATAGATTTTATTATTTTCCTTTAGTATTACAAGTGTAGGCTCTTGATACTATTGGCCAAGTTGACTTGCACATATGTTGCTTGGATATTAGGGTAGGAGAAAGATGATTGGTAAGAAGAAGACCAGTAAAATTCAATTTGGGGTTGATTTTGGTATAAAATACTACTAAAATCACCTACATAAAAATTTAGAAATATGTCGTAGTGATTAACTTATCAAACAAGTTTTCCCATTGAAGAAAAACCAAGTATTTTAGGTCAAGTAGCCATCAGTTAGCTAATTAGTTTATAAGGTGATCATCTTTTTATTTTTATGAAAAGAATACTTGGTGTTTATAAAAACTTAGGCACTGTGAAAAAGTACGAAGAGGAGTCAACAAATACCGCCTCCTAACAGTAGAGATGACTTGTTACAGCTCTTGCTTGATACAACTTCCTAGGGCTATGTAGAGAGAGGACAGTGACCGAGGATATCACTGTTACCTGGGCTTTTAGTTCCAGGGTCTTGAGGGAAACAGTACCACTGTTAGAGTACTTCCGTTTATGCATCGAGTAATAATAAAGGATCGTTGAATGTTAAGGTATATGGTAGTTTCTAGCTTTATGAGTCTTACTTATTGACACTTATAATTTATAACACTGAATCATCAGATAGGTTATTTAGAATGATAACTTATTTGGATTTTTTCTGAATCAATAGGAAAGGACTATGGTTTAATTACGTTCACAGCTGTACAGACTGTTGAGGCAATCAAGGAACTTTTCCCTGTTATTTTTTTTTTCTTCATCTGTTATTTCTGCTGCCCCACCATTGTTACAGCCTTACTAATTGACGCCTGCATTCGGAGTGGTTTCTTACACACCGAAACAAAATAACCCCAGATGCCTCCTGTCTTAATCACCGTATTCTGATTGAATTTTCAGATGCCAGCTAAGACTTTCTATTTTTTATTTTTTTAAGAGATTTATTAGAGAGGATGTAGATGTGCATGTGTGAATGGGGGAGGGGTGGGGGGGAGAGAGAGAGAGAGACAGACCCTTAAGCAGGTTCCATGCTCACCACAGAGCCCATTATGGGGCTCCATCTCACCACCGTGAGATCATGACCTGAGTTGAAATCAAGAGTGGGACGCTTAACCCACTGAGCCACCCAAGTGCCCTAAGACTTTTTTTTTTTTTTTTTTAAAGAGAAGGGAAAAGCATTTTATTTGAACCTAAGTTAGGACAGCTGCCTGGGATACACAATCTTCACAAAGAAAAGGGCGCTCTGAGGAAGGAATGTTATGTGCAGGGTTATATAGGTTTCTCTTACCTTGGCTCCTCTTGGAATCTTAATGCTTTAAAAAAAAAAAAATTCCTGGCACTTAGATGGTAGAAATGTGACCGGAATCTCGGAAGAGTGTAGAGGTTTCACAGTGTGTTTTCCTTTGACACTTGATTTCCTCAGTGACGGACACCGAAGGTGGTGGTTTTCGGTCCAGAAAAGGCCTCTTTTCTGCCACGCGGTACTTTGTAGAATGTGGTCCGACTTCGCACAAGAGTAAATGTGGCTACACTTACTGTGTTTTCAATGCACAGTTTGGGTTCGTGTTTACCACTGATCTTTGCAGCCGTTCAGTTCCTGTGGGATCTGGAGTTGGCGATCACGGCACCACGGACCATTCTCCCAGCGCAAGCAGTCACATTCTCCGGGAGGGGACTCAGGAGTGTGGACACAGATTCCTCTCAGGGCGCTTGGTTCGCTGTCTTCATTCACATGGACATGTCCCCTGCCAGCCTGTCCAGGTGTACTGGTTTGATCAGTTTTAAAGCTCAGTCTCTCCTGGCGTGGAACCTCCTGGAGGCGTGGTGTCCTGCTGGTGGGTTAAAATCAGTGATTTTTGATCGACTTGCAGGTGGTTCCTTAGAAATGGTTATTGCCCAAGATGAAAGCCTCCCAGAAGACGTGGTGAGAGAATTTGGGGTTGACCTCATCGCTGGCTTACATCACCTTCATCAACTTGGCGTTCTCTTTTGCGATCTCTCTCCAGGCAAGGTAATTCATGGAAGTTTTGGTTTCCTAACTGCTCTGTCTTAAGTTATCATGCTGCTCAAAGGTGTTTTTGATTTTAGATAAAATAGAGAACATCCTGAAATTGACTTAATATTTAAAAAATAAAAACATAGTGCTGTATTTTAGCTACCTTTCTACCTAACTGTTGAGTAGCTTTTAGAATGCAAAGTCTCCCCTCCCTTCAGAGTCCTTTGAATAATTATTACTGCTGCTGAGGGGTACTGTGAATGATGAGCTCAGTATGTCTATAAAATAAGATGCTTAGCTCTTAAATTGTGGTATCTGATTATGAGCCACTATTTTAGTTTGATAATGGCATTTTTGGCTTTGCTCGATTACTGATATTATGGGTCAAGTAGCTTCTTTTCTGGTAAAACTAATGATCTATGACTAAATGTGCTTTCGTGTAGTGGAGTCATGAAGCCCACAGTCACAGTCGACCCTGACTTCTAGAAATCGTGTGAACCTGGACAAGTTATCCCTTTTCTCTCTCTGCCTTAGCTTCTTTGTCTATGATGTGAAGACGGATTACATACTATATTTAGGTTAAGCTTCTAGGACATTTTCTGGTACTTTCGATCAATGGCATCTATTATTTATAAGTACATATTCTTAGGGACTGTACTTGTTACTGGTTTGAGTTGCTACTTTTCCTTTGTTAAAATGTACACGATGAAATAGAAAGTCGAATATTTCTTTGTGAAATGTTATTTAGACCCTCCGTAAGAGAACATAGAAAAATTCCATAGACACTGTATAATGAGTAGAAGTTCTTGTTTGTAGTATCTATACACTTTTCTCAAGTCTACAACCACGTAACTGGTTCTAGCCCTGAAAGCAGCTGTAGACAATATGTAAATACAGGGGTACAGATTCGTTTCCATAAAACTTTATGGACGCTGACATGTCAGTTTCATATCATTTACACATATCAAGAAACCTTATTTTGATTTTCGTCGGCCATTTAGAAATTTACAAACCACTCTTAGCTCATGCTTCTATAAAAACCAGTCCTGCCTGGGATTTGGCCCGGTGGCTATACAACTCCCCGTGAGAGAGTTGTTTTAATGAAGTCTAGTGTTCTATGTAATTGAGGAAATTCACGCCGATTTGTAATGTGACCTTTTCTCTTGAGCAGGGGTTGGCAGGTTCAGGCAGTATGACTGATTCTGTAAATGACGTTTTATTGGAACGCATCTTTTTATTTATGTGCTGTCAGTTGGCTACAGAGTTGAGTAGTCAGGACAAGGATCTTAGGGCCTGCAAAGTCTAAAATGTTTTTTAATTAAAAAATTGCAAATTGCTGACCCCTGCTGGTGGTTCTCAAAGTGTGTTCCCAGGCCGGCAGTATCAACATTACTTGGGACTCATCAGAAATGCATGTTCTTGGGCCCCACCCAGACCTATTGACTCAGAAACTGGGGGTAGGCCCTAGCGGTTTATCTTATCAGGAACTACAGGGGATCTGGTGCTCAGGAAAAATTTTAAAAACCACTGTTGTAGACTATCAGACATCCTTAGTATTTGTGACCAAAAATTAAGGGTCAACCTTAAATTGCTTTTAAAAACAATGATCTACCTGTCGTGACTGCCCAGAAATAGTTTTTTTTTTTTTTATAAAAGTTGAAAAAGTTTATTTTCAAATTGGTTTACATATAACACCCAGTGTTCATCCCAACACGTGCCCTTTTTAATGTCTGTCACCCCCTCTCCTCCCTCCCTCACCTCAGAAATAGTTTTAACAGCCGGGGGAAAAGATGCAAGTAATAGAACACTGCATGTTTTCACCGTAGAGCAGGTAACTTCTAATCGCAAATCCCGTTAGTAGACTGGAGTGCTTATCGCATGCCAGTCATTGTTTAAAAAAAAAAAAAACAACAAAAAACAAAAACCCTTTGCATGTACAACCTCAGTTAATCCTGAAAACAATCTGAAGAGTTCAGTGTTCTCCCATTTGCAGGCGAAGAGACTGAGCTTTACAAAAGGTTAATAAGTAAATTCTCCAGCCCAGGCTGCCAGTGAGCGGTGGATCTAGGCCTAGATCTTCATCTTCAGAACCCTAGTTTTGAACCCTTGGGTAAATAACACGGACAGGTGGGTTTTCAAATCCGCCTTCCGCAGTCACGGAGGATTGGCAAGTCCACAGACATTGTTCTTCATCTTTCCCTGAAGCATGTGGTTTTCCCCTCTGCGGTTATGATGTGTTCATTGTAAACATCTGAGAACGAGCAGTTTAATATTTAATTCTATTAAAATGTTGGCTTTATTTTTCTTTCGCTTCTTTTAAAATGGTATGCATTTAATTTTTTGAGTTGGGATGAAGCCGGAAAGCCCGTGCTCAGAGAGAGGAGAGATATGGATGGAAGTGCGAGTGGAATGGATTCTGAACCCATTTTTTAATCTTTATAGATACTCTTGGAAGGGCCTGGCACACTGAAGTTTAGTAATTTTTGCTTGGCCAAAGTGGAAGGTGAGAATTTGGAAGAGTTCTTTGCTTTGGTGGCAGCAGAAGAAGGAGGAGGTGATAGCGGGGAAAATACACTGAAGAAAACCCTAAAAAGTAGAGTCAAAGGTATGTGGAAGGCTTACAGATTGGAACCCTCGTCGTGGGCTGCCCAAGTCACATGTTTAGGAGATAGCGTCCAGTCAAAACAGTATATTTTTGCTATTTTTGACCGTCAAAATAATACATTGAAAATAACAGTGAATAGGAGACGGCTTGATATGGGGACGCCTTTGCCCGTGGCCTAATGGTGTTTGCGCTGCGTTAGGTACAGGGAGTCTAACAAACCTGCATCCTATCCTTGGCTTCCTGTGTCCCCGATCGCTCGTTAGAACATAAAGACGGCCATTTTACCCTGCTTTCTTCTGTATTCTTGGCACTTAGAACAGTACCTGGGATACATTGGGGGCTCAGTAGGTAGTTTTTCAACATTGTTGAGCAGCTGATATTCTGAATTTAAGGAAGATTTTTAGAGTGCATTCTTGGGTGGTGGTTTTGACAGTAAGACGGGGTCTGGGAGTCCCTGTACTTGAGGGGAGATTGTGAAAAGCGGTATCCCTTTTGGAATGTTCTCTGTAAATCTGTTGTTGAACTTTTCAACAAGTGTAATCTATCGTTGAACTTACAAGTGTAATCGTTTTTCTACATTCTTTTCATGCTCCCCGTGAATGTAGGGACTTCACATTAATTACGTAGTACGTTTATTGATTCATGTTAAATTGCATAAATCAACAAAAATCTAGGCCTGTTTGAGATAGCGGAAATACGAATGTGAACAAACAGGAGAGAATCCCCGGCCTAACCGAACTCGCATTTCTAGCTGCGGAGGGGAGACCGCTGTTCACGCTCGGCACCCGTCAGCGACGCACGGGTTGAGTGTGGGGCAGGTACCTGGGCATCGTGGGGGTCTTACTCAGATTTGCTTTCTCAGCATCTGGCAGAAGTGAAGGCAGACAGGCCTTCCGTGAGGGTTCGGTGAGAGAGATGAACGGATGTATGAAGTGTGGTCGTCTGGCCAAAATGTCGCCTGGGAGAACGTTAAAACCCCAGAACCCAGGAGGCTGCCGCTCTGAGCGCGCTGGGCCCTGGAGATAGTGTTTGCTGGCGGCTTTGTTTACCTCAGGAGGATTTTATTCTCCAGGTGACTGGTGATTACCCACTTCATGGAAAGAACATCCTCCTTGGAAGATGGGAGAGTTTTCGTGGGTGCTCTGCAAGTGGCCAGCCGTGTGGCTTAGGGGATGTTAGGGAGCCCTCTAAGCTCCGATTTCTCTTATCAGTAAATAAGGGAACTTGCTAGCTCGAGAATTCACTATTTTTTTTTTTTTTTTTTTTACATTTTATTTGTGTGTGTGGGGGGGCGGGGGGAGAGAGAATCACAACAGGGTCCTCGCTGCAGTGCAGAGCCCGAAGCGGCTGAGCTCAACCGTGGGATCATGAAATCAAGAGTCGGACGCTCAACTGACTGAGCCGCCCAGGCACCCTGACTGTTTGCTATTTCTGCGTAATATTAAACTTTGTGTAAAGTACATGTGGCACGCCTTAGTGCTTTCACGAAATATTTCCTGTTCTTCTGGGGCCGCGGTAGGATTGTGTCTTCTCCCTGCCAGAGCTAAGGAAGTGTGAGCGGAAGCGACGTGAGTTACTTGGAGGTGGGGGTTTTCCGAGCCGGCGTGCAGTGTGCTGCACTCTCTCCCCTGTCTCGGCGGAGGAAGCACGTGTTGAGATGGCGCCTCCATCAGCCTGGCTCTTTGTGAGGATCTGAGTCCAGGGGCCGACCTGTGGTGGACGTGCAGTTTGAGTAATAAATAAACCTTTGTTCGTAAGCCAGTGGGAATTTGGGGTGTTAATGCTGTATAACCTATTCTAATAGAAATATTATAATCAGAGGTTCTTTTGATCAAATTGTTAGCTTAAAAAATATATATATCAGGGGCATCTGGGTGGCCCAGTTGGTTAAGCATCCAACTTCGGCTCAGGTCACGATCTCGCAGCTTCGGAGTTCGACCCCCCGCGTTGGGCTCTGTGCTGACCGCTCAGAGCCTGGAGCCTGCTTCGGATTCCGTGTCTCCCTCTCTCTCTGCCCCTCCCCTGCTCGTGCTCTGTCTCTCTGTCTCTCTCTCTCAAAAATAAACATTAAAAAAAAAAAAAGAATGTACCTAACCGTGTCCTACCTCTAACTCAAGTGGATTTCCAAAACCTGTTTGTATTCTTACATATCCTTGTAAATGAAACCTTAAAATTAGAAAACTTTAAAAAAAGGTGGAATATACATGAAAGTATATATTGACGACTGTGTTTTCTTCCTGCATATTTTTTTTTACTGTATCAGGTCTCTTGCAGGTAGAGTTGTTGCTGGGATTGTTACACATGCCTAATAGAGGTGTTCTTTATGCTCGTAGGATCTCTTAGATACACAGCACCTGAAATTTTGCGGGGTACCGACTTCTCCGTCACCAGTGACCTCTGGTCTTTGGGCTGTCTGCTTTATGAAATGTTTTCAGGTGATTAATACTTTCTGGTACAGTGTATTTATTTATTTCTTTCTTTAATTGTCAAATTGGCTTACATATAACACCCAGTGTTCATGCCAACAAGTGCCCTCTTCAATGCCTGTCACCCACTGTCCCCCCTCCCACACCCCCCTCTCCCCTCAGTTTTTCTTAGTCTTTCAAAGTCTTTTATATTTTGTCTCCCTCCCTCTCTGTGTCTTTTTTCTTTTCCCCTCTTCCCCTCCCCCATGGTTTTCTGCTAAGTCTCGCAAAGTCCACCTATGCCTGGAAACATATGGCATCTGTCTTTCTCTGCCTGACTTATTTCACTCAGCATAATATCCTCCAGTTCCATCCACGTTGCCACACATGGCCAGATTTCATTCTTTCTCATTGCTGCGTAGTATTTCATTGTATAAATATACCACATCTTTATCCATTCATCAGTTGGACACTTAGTCTCTTTCCATAATGTGGCTATTGTTGAAAGTGCTGCTATGAACATTGGGGTACACGTGCCCCTGTGCATCAGCACTCCTGTGTCTCTTGGGTAGATTCCTAGCAGTGCTACACTGCTGGTGGGAATGCAAACTAGTGCAGCCACTCTGGAAAACGGTGTGGAGGTTCCTCAAAAAAATGAAAATAGAACTACCCTATGACCCAGCAATAGCACTGCTAGGAATCTGGTACAGCTTAAATCAGAGCTGGGCACACACAAAAAGATTAAATCTGTAGTTTGCAGGTGTTTAGCCTGGAAGACATGAAAAAACCTTTTCTGGGGCATCTGGGTGGCTCAGTTGGTTAAGCATCTGACTTCAGCTCAGGTTATAATCTCACAGTTCGTGGGTTCAAGCCCTACATTGGGCTCTGTGCTCTCCAGCTGAAGAGCCTGGAGCCTGCTTCAGATTCTGTCTCCCTCTTTCTGCTCCTCCCCCGCTCATGCTGTCTCTCTCTCAAAAAAAAATATGCATTAAAAAAAACTAGTTTTTCCTAAATTTTTATATATACTGGTTTTGGGTTGCCTCCCTCTGTGTTCCTCCTGTATGCTTGGTGTCTAGGCAGGTGCCTAGAACCTTTGACATCAAGGTCAAGGAAGTTTTGACATACAGGTATTTTTCACGATTATCATTTGAAATGTTAAAATGTGCGTACTCACTAAAAACTGTAGTTATTGGTAGAAATCCTCATGAAGGTACCTGTGCCTGTGAATTATTCAGATGTGCCCCATGCAGCCCTTCGTGAATGGTCCATACATGCATTAGCATCTTTGTTAGGAGGATATGTTTTGAATTACAGAAATAGGAACATATATGGACAGTGTGCCTGGCCTGTACCAGGCATTCAATAAGTCGTTATTGGTGTGTGTATATATATATATATATATATATATTTTTTTTTTTCCCCCTGTAAGTTGTGTCGTCCTAAACTATCTGTAGTTTAGATTTAGTTAGAATTATAGCTTGGTAATAGTAAACTATTGTTTAATTTTACAATTTTTCATGTCATTGCAGGAAAACCTCCATTCTTCTCAGAAAGTTTTTCAGAATTAATTGAAAAGATTTTTTATGCAGATCCTTTGCCACCTGTTCCAAAAGGTAATAAGATTTGTGGGGCGCCTGGGTGGCCCAGTCGGTTACATGTCCAACTTCGGCTCGGGTCATGAGCTCACGGTTCATGGTTTTGAGCCCCGCATCAGACTCTGCTGACAGCTCAGAGCCTGGAGCCTGTTTGGGATTTTGTGTCTCCTTCTCTCTCCCTCCGCTGCTTGTGGGCACGTTCTCTCAAAAATAAACTTAAAAAAAACAAAAACAAAAGACAAATGTAGGGTTTTTTTTTTTTTTTTGTTATAAATGCAGTTAGTTTACCTCTGACACTATTAATGGTACAGTGTTACCCAAAGTCTGGTTTTCATTCCTAACCCCCAAATTTACATTTTATAAATAGTCCCAAATTGATCTTTTTAGAAATGTTAGCATTCCCTCTGCCTTTTTATTAAGATAATGAAATGAAAAAGTACGACTAATAGATTCCTTCATTTAAAAACACAAGTTATGTTGTACTCCTGTATCAACAGAAGTCTGGTATAAAGATTTTAAAACTTGTGTTTCTTGTGAATGTACTATTGACTTATTTTGTACTCAGGTTCCTTGTAGTTATTTGTGTTTAGGGTTCGAATAGCGGCAAGTCAGGCGTTTGTCAGTTGCCCCTGACGAGTTTCTAAAGTCCTTAAACTAGACACAGTTGTAGAGTCTTAAAAAATCAGAACTTTAATCATGCGAATTTTGATTAATATAAGAATCTACCACTAACAATTTTAAGGCGAGAAGAAGAAATAACCCCAAAGGCCCAAACATAGTAAAGCACTTTTCTATATACACCAGAAGAAAAGTGAATCTTTCTTTTTTTTTTTAAACGTTTTATTTTATTTTTGAGAGACATAGAGACAGAGTATGAGCAGGGGAGGGGCAGAGAGAGAGGGAGACACAGAATCCGAAGCAGGCTCCAGGCTCTGAGCCGTCAGCACGGAGCCTGACGCGGGGCTCGAACTCACAGACCGTGAGGTCATGACCTGAGCCGAAGTTGGTGGCTTAACTGACTGAGCCACCCAGGCGCCCCTGAATCGTAAGATAAACAAATGAAAACAACTTTAAGAAGAAAACTTTTAGAAGTAATTAATGGAAAAACTGGGAACACAGAATTCTTTCAAGATTTCAAGAGGCCTCCTAAGTGAGAAAGCCAAGACATTATTTTGAAAAGTCTGTACTTCTTAAAAGATAACAAATCTGCTTATTTTTTTCTTTAACTTTATATTAAGGATAGTTGATTTCTATGAAATATATTTCCTGTAACGATGACTTTGTATTATTGTTTTGAATCCTGGAAGTATTGATTATTGTTTTGTCCTTTAAGTTAGAGATTTTTAGGCAGGGAAGGGAAATCTGAAAAATGGGGTGTCAGAGATCTGGTCAGGATACGTCTGGTGGCCCACACTTGAGGACCTTTATGACACGGTGGCCACAGTGCCCACCAGCGCCCTCTGTACGATGTCTGTCCACTGTCTTCATGGCCACAGACTTGTATCCAGAGACTGATAATTTGACTTCAGTATATTCTAATTTTGAAAGAACTGACATGTACAGACTACTGGAATTGGGCAGTATCATAATATTGTGATATTATTTTCTTGTTAAAAATCTTGACAGGAGAGAGGGGGAGAAAAGAGGGAATGCTAGTATTCTTAATCCTTGTACGTCATAAAGCCAAGTTGGTCAAATTAAGAATGCCTGAGAAAATGAGGCGTAATGAAAAGTTGGAGGCAAGGGTATGGATTTGTCAGGCTGGTGACCCTGACCCGGCTTATTCGGTGAAGAGACAGTGTAGAGGTCAGTCCAAATTTAGTTTTTGAGATTCATGTTTTTTATGCTGTAGGAAAAAATGTTTATTTTTACGCCCATTCCTCACCCCCTTAAATGCAGGATGTAATTGTTAATAATGGATTCAGTGTTCTCTTAAATATGTGTGCTCAAATTATCACCACTCTGAAGTTTACGTAGGCTGTATATTCATGTACTTACCACTTTTTTTCTTTCCTTTTTGGGAATCAATTTGTGTATAGATTCTTCTCTTCCTAAAGCTTCTTCAGATTTTATTAATTTGCTTGATGGTTTACTTCAAAAAGATCCTCAGAAAAGGTATGTATGGATAGTATTTTAATATGAGTGAGGAAAAGAATCTTTGTCTCCTTTCATGTCCTTCTAAGATAGTGCTGTTCTTAATATAGGCAGACCTATTTAAATTACCTCTTTAAAAAAAAAATCTGAGTTTACATTAAGAGTGTTTTCTATTTGCAGGGTTTTTTTTTGTTTGTTTGTCTGGTTTTTGTTTTTTATTTTAGGGGCACCTGGGTGGCTTAGTCGGTTGAGTGTCCAACTCTTGATTTCCCCTCAGGTCACTATCCTGGGGTCATGGGATTGAGCCCTGTGTCAAGCTCTGTGCTGAGCCTGGAGCCCGTTTGGAATTCTCTCTCTCCCTCTCTCTCTCCCTCCCTCCCTCCCTC